>SZWC01013692.1:41186-57031 GCA_023375785.1 Penium margaritaceum | reverse complement strand
GACGGCGGGAAGCCTGCTCCCACTCCGTTTCTCCCTCCTCTTCCCCCACTTCCAAGGTCCCCACCGCCGCCGTCGTGCAGAGGGGAGCTTGACTTGCTGCCGAGGCCCCCGATGCTGCTGTCGTCCGCTGCTGGCACAGCAGCTCCGCCTGCTGCCGGGGAAGGCGTAGGGACAATGACGGCGTAGACCATGGGGCATGTGGGCAACTGGCTCTGCTCCTCCTGCTGCTGCCGCCTCGAGCGCGCCCTCTGGAGGAAGCCAGGAGCATCCATGATGACGACAGTGATGATGATGTTCTGCTTCCCAGTTCACAACTTCCTTGAGTCTACATCCAAGTGAGGAGGAGGAGACTGTACGGTCTTTCCACCTCCCCACCCCTGTGCCAGAGAGCAGAGTGGATGAAAGCTTGGGCGGTGCTGCCAGCGCACGGATGGATTTGCGCTTCCTTCAGCGGTGGACAACCTGAGACGAGCGGATTCCTCAAGTCACGAACATTGTGAGTGTGGGGTCACCGCAGCAGCAGTACCACAAGCTGCACCTGTCGTCCCGCAGTCTCCAACGTGGGCCATCTCACCACACAACCTTGTCACTCAGTATTCCAGCCTAGTGGTCGCGTCTGCTGCAAGGCTCACCACAGGCAGATGGGAGTGCACTCGCGAACGCTGTCCACACGGCCCAGGAGCGTTTCGGACGTTCAGATCGTCGAGAGCACTTAAGCTTCACTCGGCCTGCCTTGCCGTGTCCTTTCCTCCTTGACCAGGGTGCGTGTCCACCAGACCTACCTGAAGAAGCTCTGCCCCCGTCTGATGCTGCTGCGCGCCACAGCACTCCTGTACGCGATACCGGCCAGCACGCAAGAGAGAGCCAACGCCGTTGCGCTGCAGCTGGCGCACGGCCCTTGTTGCTTAAGCTGCTGCTGCTGCTGCTGCTGCTGCTCCTGCTGTTGCTGCTGCTGCTGCTGCTGCTGCTGCTGCTGCTGCCGCTGCTCGGACTGTTGATGCTGCACCTGCATCAAAGCTTCCTCGCGGTCGTTGACTTGAGAATCGAGTTGCCGCACCACGACCTTACCTGCATCCCCTCCGCCGACCGCCTTTCCCACTTCAACCCCGTCTGCCCTTGCACCCATCAACATGCTTTGCTGCCTCTGCTGCCATTGCCGAGGTAGGGCGAGTCAATAGACGTCCGAAGGCACAAGCAGCGTCGCTCCGGAGCAGCAACGTGTCAGCTGTTGCCAACCGCCCCGGCGACCGTCTCCGACTTCGACTCGGATGCAAAGAGGAGCCTGAGGATGCCCGACGGAGGCCCACCTGCGGCAACTGCATTCAGCGGTGGAGATGGAAGGTGCGTTGCGAGCCAATCCCAGCTGCACAGCTGTCGTGCAGCGGAGCCTCTTTTGGCAGGTCGGAAAAGGAGTCAATACAGCGGAAAAGGTTGCACAGAATCCGACAGATTTGACCGTATGGTTGACCTCGGACCTTTGCAGCAAAAGACAGGCTGGACGGTCGGCTGGCGTGAGCCACGGCACACGGAGAGCACTTTTTTTTGGTGCGTGTCTGTGGCTAGGAGAGCCCTTCGAGGCGGTCGAACCCCTCCCTGCGTCGCTTCCCGCCTTCCCACGCTGCGGGGTTTGTGCATGTCCGTCGCACCACCAACGTCGTGGCTGCGATGTGCAATCTCTAAGAGCTGACCTCAGAACCCTGGAAGATCATTATTTCCCTGCGGTGTTGCTCTCTTTTGGCCCCGGGCCCTTGCTAAAATGGATTAGACAAAAGGCTTCGACTACTTGGCCAAAACCGCGGTAATTGATGGAATCTGAATCTCACTCCATACCATCCAACTACCCACAAGTAACGGACCTGGTTAAGCCATTTTGACAGGCTAGCCTTACTTCACATTCCATCCCCCCACATAGGAGTGGACCCTCATTCATTGTGATACATCATGGTGAATGAGGTTCTCCGACCCTCAATTCATACTTTCCACCACAGGCCAGGGAAAGGTTCAGGTCTCGTGGACACACAGGCGGACTGAGGTGAGTTAGCTACCTTAACACAAACATTCATCGTGGGATTCAACCCGAGGCCCAAAGATTTTTGTTTTCATAGTATCTCAATCATGAAGAAGGGGTTTTCTTAAAAAAAATTATCAAGCTAATGGGAAAAACGTTCTAAACCATAGTTCTTTAACAAGGAAGTTCCAAAGACATGCTTTAAAGGTGCATGTAAAGTTTATCTTCCAATTGTGGATTGTGGAAAAAGACCAGATGAGGCAAGAATTTTTTTAATCATGGATTTCTTGAATCAGTTTGGAGTTTACGGTTGAGTAAGGTTGCACTCATAAGACTTGCTTGGATGTGTGAAGACCTTTATTCTTGGTTTATGTGCCACTAACACATTGTGACCTCATTGCACGCTCACCACATTGATGCAAGTGGTTGACTTTGAAGGGCACTTCCGCTAGCTCCGTCGCCTGTAGAATGAAGCCACGCGGGTAGATATTAACATAAACTCAATAGCTGTTCATTCTTTAGCGGCCTATAGTAGTTTGGCGTGACTATTGTGCACATTGGGCTTCCCATTGATCTTGTCTGGGGATTTTTAATCGGGTTTCCACTCCCAAAATATTCTACAACTTTCTCACAAGATAAATCCAGAAAATCAGGGCCGAGGGTTCATCTCAGCGCTTGGCGTGGATTGTGAGCAAGGGTGAGCTCAATGCTTGCCCGCTCGCTATCGAGTCTCATGCAACAAGCACTTTGATGGCTCGTTACTCGTGTTCTCACGCTTCTTTGTGTGACTTGAGACTCCCGTTCATGATGCTTCGCCTCTTGGCATTCCACTCACACCCTTGGCATTCTCTCCCACATGCCAACTTACACCATCCACTTACATCAGAGCACTGGCAAGAGAGTGAATCACACTCACGGTTGAGTGCGGGAGCACGTTCGCGACCTTTCACCATCACTGCCGCCACTTCCGCCGCCATTCTCCACCAACTACCGTCGTCTCGTAGCCACAGGCACACCCATTGTGAAGCATTGTGCTCCGATCCATGGAGCACCCTGCTGCCCACCATTGCCCTCTTTCATTTGCAGTCAATAGCAGCTAAATGCTAATACCCGCGGGTGAGGTTTTTCTCCTTCCCCGCAAGACTTCTCACATGTGTGGGCCTTGCGGAATTGCAACAACTATAGCTACTGTCACACCTTAAGCAGTAGCAGCCGCTAGCCCACGTGCAAGTATATGTGTGCTTAAGCACCCGCAGCCACATAATCAGTCACAATCGTAGCAACCACATCCTCAATAGCTACGACAGTAATCCCAAGCTCAAGTGTAGGTGCATCCAAAGCAGCTGCAGTAATAGCATTAGCTAAAATCTTGCAACTACTATAGCTATCGTAGCTTAAGGAACAGTAACTGTGGGCCTCGGTAAAGGTACAACAACGTCTAAGCACCCGTTGCAACATCATCAACCATAGCCGTTGCAGCCACATCATAAGCAGCTATAATCGTAAGACCAAGGTACAAATGTATGTGCATGTGAGCACCCACAGTAGCACCATCACCCATAGCCGCAACAGCCACTTTCTACGTAGCTACAGTCACAGGCCCAAGTGTAGTTGTAGGTGCATCTAAGTAACTGCATGAGCATCAGTATCAGTATCCTTAGTCGTAGTAGCGAAACCTCACAACTATAGCCTTCATAGTGACCACATTTGTAGCGATGTTAGCAGATGTAGCAAGTGCAGTAGCTACAACATCTATAGCGCAAGGAACAACAGCATCAGCAACAGCAGGAGCAGTAATTGTCGTAACATGAGCTAGTCAAGACTGTAGCACTAGCTGCAATGTAACATCATTCTTTACACTAGTGCAGCGTGAAGTTATTTGTGCACTACCAATCGACGCCTCATAGGAGGGGAGAGCAGGGAATTGCCAATCACGTCGGTGCAGAGGCTTGAGAAGCGATCGCACGTCCAAGTCTGTTGGAGCGCAATTAGCGCGAATGACTTGCCATCGAATGCTAAGTGTATCTCCTCATTTCTCTTTTGGGAGGGTGTCCATAGCCGCATGCTTCTCCAGAGCAAGAGATCACCGCTGTTTAGCTGTACTTATCACTCACACAAAACACCACCAGTCTTTTGTGTGCATAAAGACCTATGACTTTTGTTATCATAGATGTTGCTCCAGCCAATGTCGCTGTCTTTGCAGCAGCCGCTAGAGCCACACACGCGCCTGCAATGTGCTTGGTACACGACTTAAGCTTATACTAAGGCAACAGTTTTCATTAGACCCTTTGATGTAGCTGCTGCAAACATAGGCACCGAGATTCCTATGACAGCATCCGCTATTCTGTCTACCACAGCATCAGATGCATTTTCTACTGTCGTAGCCGCATCCTCCATTTGTGTCTCTACAATAGCGGTGGTTATCATTGTAGCATCTGCTCCATCTTTGAAGCTTAGTATTTGTCCCTCAAGATTGTGCTCGCATTGTCGGCACCCTCATTGCTGTTGTTTCTACTACATGCTCTTGTCGATGATGTCGGCACCTACAATGCTGATCTCGCTGTCCAGTGTCTAGTCGACCTAGTCGGTGTGCATAACATGCTACGGCATCACACCACCATCACTCGTCAAGCGGCGCAAAGTATACTCATGGTGCAGTCTGACCCACTCTTCATGCGCCAGACATAATGGCTAATGCGTATTGGACTCGCGGGCTCAAGCTCCTTTGTGAGATTGGCAAGATTGCACCAGATCAGCCATCTACAGTACACATCATGGTCAACGGGCTGATTCCTGAGCTGTCTTATCCTCTCTACGATGTTGAGGCGGATGAGCTGCATCGCCTTGCCTCTGCGCTAGTGCCTCTCAAGTCCCTGCCTGGAGTTGGTGCTCTATGGGTCTTTGCCGTCGAGAGGCTCACCACCTCGTGGACTAGCCTCTAGAATAAAAGACTTCACCGCACGGCAATGGCTGGCATTGCCACCGTCACCATTGCCTCCTTTGCCTTTTCCTCTGCCACTTCCTCTTCCTCTTCCTCTTCCACCTCACCCTCTCCTACCTCTGCACTTGCATTCCAGGGTCGTGGAAAAGGCAAGGGCAAGGGGCAGGGCAAGGGCAAGGACACAGGCAGTGGCACTACATCCTCATCCCTTGTCCTTGACGCCGTTGGAACAATGGCTCCACCGAGCACTCTGCTCGTGTGTGACCCGCCACCCCGGACGATCTTTGCCGCACCCGAGTGATGCACGCTCATTGGTTTCACATCTCTAGCTCCTCCGCCGTGTCCTTGTCCTCCAACTCTAGTACCACCATCCGCTCATCTGGTCCTGTCTCTGAAAGGCTTCGTTCACCACTAGGGTGCCTTCTCTTCCGCCACCTGCCATGTACCCTTGGGGTTGGCCTCCTCCGTAAAGTGCATCTACAAATGTTTGTCCCCCTCCCTCTGCCTACACCACAGTGCCTTGGAACCCTCCTCCCTTCAGTGTATCCAGTCCTGACCCATCGGCGTTTGTTGAAGGTGCTTGAGAGCGCAAGCTTGAGTAGTCCCTCCTCCAGCTTGTTTGCCAGCGAGGGAGGTGAGGGTATTGCATTGCTGGCTAGAGGTCTTGTTTGTTAGACTGATAGTATCCTTTGTGAGGATACCCCCAGTCACGACCTGGGCTCCGTGTGTGGGTATGTCCCATGGATTGAGTGGTGGCATTCCATCGTTCTTCCTGGTTACCTCTCAGTGTGTGTGTCGCTTGTTTCTTTTGTATCCTCTACAGATACTGTCACAACCTCAGGTTTCCTGTCCTTTGCATGGTTCTCTAGTGGACAACCAATCACATGCCGACTGTCTGTTCTTCGATTGTGTCATTGGGCCATGTCGAGACAGTTTGCTTCATCCGTATTGGGTTCAATCAATTGCTCCCAATCTAGTGTGTTGGCGGCGTGCGCTTTGTTCGTCATAGTTGTGTCATGTACTTGTCTGATGTTTTTTTCGTTTCTTCCTTGGAGCACAGCTTGCTGTCAATGCCATCTCTGGATGATCAAGGTATGGACTTCACTGCCAGTCGTGGTGTTGGCATTGTTTTTCTGCGTCCCTCTGGGCGTGCTGTCTTGTGCAGCGTGAAGTGTGGTAAGCTCTATAGCATGCCTTTCCATGCCTCATCCACCCTTACATCTGGCATTGCTCTCACCCATTTTGTCCCTTCTCTTTTGCCTGACCTTGTATAACTCTTGCATCTTCCCCTTTGTCATGTCCATACTGATGCTATTCATAACATGCTCCACCTCCAGCCTGGTGTTTGTATCTCACCCTTTAAATTTCCTTCTCTTTCTCCTGCTCACTGTCTTGATTGCGCGCAAGGGAAAATACATGGCTCGCCTTTTTCTCCCTTCGAGTCTAATTCAGCTTATCCTCTTGATCGTGTTCATGCAGACGGCGTGGGAAATTTACCCCATGACCTCGTGGACGACATTGGTCATTAAGTTTTCTGTGTCACAAATGACTTCTCCCATTTTCGTTGGGTACTTTGTCTTCTTCAAAAGAGCAAAATATGATTATTCATTGATTCCTGGCTTGTTCAGGCTGAGAGTGCATGTCAACAGTCCTTGCATGTCTTTTGTAGCTGCCATGGCGGTGAGTTCCTTAGAGCCACCGCCTGTCTTCTCGATTCATGCGAGATGTGTCTAGAGACTTCCACTCCCTACACACCATAGCAGAATAATATACTTATGCACTAGAATTGTACGCTCACTGACGGTGATCATACACTCTTGTGCAAGTCCCGGATGCCGCCACTCCTTTTCTTTTAGGCCATGAGCTACAAGACTTGTGTCTGGAATCGCGTCCCTCATTGTCCTCTCCCCGGTAGCGCCACTCCTTTTGATCGCTAGCATGGATATTGGACAAATCTTTGTCTAGCTCGGGTCTTGGATAACATTGTGCCCGTCGCGCTCCCGGAGGACCACCATGACAGAAAGCTTTTCCCTTGCAGCCGCATGTGCTCCTTCATGTGTGTACACAGTCTAAGGCCTGGCGCTTATGGGATCCTGTCCATTAGTATGTCGTCGACTCCTGTGATACTATGTTCTTTGAGTCTGTTTTCCTTCATGATCTCATTCATTTGTCCTCTCCATCCTCCCTTTTACCTCTCACTCGACTGGGGAGGGATGTCGGTCTCGTCTTCCCGGTAGTCCCCATTGCTATTGTACTAGAGCTCTCACCCTTGCTGCAATCACCATCTTTGGGTCATGTGCCCCAGTTGCCCACATCATCCAGTAGCTCGTCTGCCACATCATCCTCCCCTGTTTCAGGCACTGTTCCGTCTCACTCAGTCCCTTCCGCCGTGGCCCCGTGGAGCCTGGTCATGTCCACTGTGGCCAATTCACCTCTCTTTTCTCCTATTCATGTGGCTGATCCACCTCAAACAGTCACCTCCGGTCCTTCTCTTGTCTCCCCTTTTGCCTGAGGTGGGCACCTTTGCAAGCTCCTTAATCGCTCTAGTGCCTCTACGGCCTCTGCACGTCCTCCTTAACCTCACGTTGAGTAGTCCCCTGTCCTCTCCACTGGCATGGACACTCTAGGCCTAGCTCTTCGAGCTGTCCATCCCAATTCCGCCCTTGACTATGAGCTGCTAGCCTCAGACATTCACGAGCATTGGACATGGCTGTCTTGGGTAGCGTCAACGAGTGTCACGCCCCATCGGCCACCAGGGCCTTACCGCTTAGGCCAACTGCGGTGCGTCAAACGTGCATAGCTTCTAATGTTCAGCAATGGGAGGCTTCCATGCGAGATGAGCTGAACACCGTTGACAACCATGCTGTTTATGAGCTGGTCAATCTACCACTAGGACGTCAGGCCATCGATGGCCTTGGGATCTTTCTGCAAAAGTACAAGATGAGAATCATGGTAAAGGGGTTCTCCTAGGTGCGAGGCATAGATTTTGATGAGACATTTGTACCTGTCCGGCGATTTACTATAGGTAGACCACTGTTGAGCCTTGTGGCCCTCCATGACTAGGAGCTAGAACAGATGGAAGTGAACATCGTGTTCCTGCATAGGCACTTGGATGAGGAGATCTACATGGTCCATCCTCCCGGATTCACTGATGGTACGGACCAAGTGTGGTGATTTTGCAAGGCCCTCTATGGCCAAAAACAGTCACCTCGGCTCTGGAACCAAGAGAAAACATCTACTATCAAGAAATGTGGTCATCGACACAAGAACGGTTGATCCGTCACTCTTTGCTACCCTGCCTTCCAACCCATTCTTGGCTGTCCTTACATGCATTGACGACTTGCTGGTAGCATCGCCTAGCCAGGATGTCGTCAAGTCAGTGAAAACACTCTTCCAGTCCACGTAAAAGATGAAATACCTAGGGCTCGCTTGCATCTTCTTGTGCATGGAGCTTAAGAGCAATATCTTTCATTGTACTCGCCACTTCCACCAGGTTGCATAAGTCTGTAGCCTCGCGGAGTTCCTCTCTTCCATCCCTGAGTCTACACCCACAGTGTTGAAGCCTATGACCCCAACTGGATAGAGGCTACTGAAGACACTAGATGTGTCTAAGCTAGGAGAGGCGGTCGATGTGATGGACTATCTTTGTGTCATTTGGTCGCTCATATACCTAGTGATGATGACTAGGGAGATGTGACCTTTTTTGTGAATTCTCTGATGCAGTTATTCCAGTATCCTAGGACATACACATTGAGGCTGCCTTGCACGTCGTCGTGTATGTCCTTTCCATTTCTCAGACTTTTCTTTGATATAGGGCAAAACCATCATTGGTGGTTGATGGATTAACGGATAGTGACTGGACCCATGACACCGATGCTCGCATCGGTGTCATCTTCCTTGTTGGTAGATTTATCATAGAAGAGTGGCAAGCAACACTGTGTGGCACGTAGCTCTAGTGAGGTGGATTACGTTGCTCTTGGCGCAGGTATCTGTGAGATTGTATGGATGTGTCATCTGTTACAATAGCTGCGTGTACCCAACCATTGCATCGCGCTATGTTGTGAAAATGAGAACATGAAGGCCATTGTTGAAAATGATGGTATGCATCACACATGCATGAACCACATCAATGTGGAACATCACTTTGTGTGTGAGAGAGTGAATGTAGGTAATGTCAAGATCGTTTTGGTTCGACACTTGACAGAAGCGAGCTAACTTCCTCACGAAGGTACTAAGTAACAATGTCTTTGAGGCAGTTATGCATGCTGTTGGTCTGTTGTGTCCACATGATGCGCCTAGATGAGTAGTCACCTTGTGTGTGTGCTGAATTGTATGTCACATCTTGTGACTCACGTGTGTTTGTGAGTTTGTGCTTGTGTGTGCTAGCTATGGGTCATGGAGGAGTGTTGGTTTATGTACCACAGACACGTTGTGACCTCTAGCACTGCACACTCACCACAATGATACAGGTGACAGCCTTTGAAGGGACACTTCCGCTTGCCTATAGAATGATGCCACGTGGATGGAGCAATGATGTGCCCTTCTCGTTTCTTGAAATGTAGCATGTCGATGACGCATGGCATGCGGTATCGACATTTTGATTTCATTGTTTTTGCCCAAATAATCACAAACCCCTTGAGTAAGGAATTTGTGATTTTTCATGAGGTGTTTTTGAGGAGTTTATACATGGGTGTGAGACTTCTCACGGGATACCAGCCGACTCTGTCGGCCGGAATCCCTAGCAAAGTCCCTCTCCACCCTGTCCCCCTCACCACCCCCCACAGTCCATTGGCCACCATTTCGATCATGTTCTTCCATAGCAAGGGCCTTGATCGAATGCGGGCTTGAGGGGGGGAGGGAGTGGGAATGTTGAGGGGTTGGGGGGGGGGGGTGAGGCAACTTTTGAAGCCAGAAATGGAGACCGATGTATTTCGGCTGGCACTTTTGTCATCGAAGTGGACATCCCCCTCCCCCTCCCATTGCGACCAACATGCATACCTAGTTTTTCCATGTTCAAGCAACGACATGCGCAACCGCTTGAGCATGGCGAAAACAGGTGGGCAATTGGGGCTTATTGTTTATAAAGAGGGACGAATCAGGCTTCTTTTTCTGATGCAGGGATGGATGGGTTTTTTTTTGTGAATGAGGGGAAAGTGCATGTCATGGTTGAAGAAACAAGGGGGATATCGTCACCTTTACCCATTAACAAATTGTGGCTAGAAAATGGACCCTGAGTTAGTTGTGAATAGGTCAACATTATTATGCATCTTCAAGTATTTGCTAGAAGACAAAGAGATAGCTGATAGTTCTTTACAATGTACACAACCAATGTGTGCACATTGACTTATGATCAAAGGGTACCCTCCTTCCCCTAACTCATATCAACCGATGCCGCAGATATCGGCCATTGATGTCCAACGCTGACAACCTCATTTTTTTCTCTTGATGTGGAAATAGATGAAATGAAAGATAAACAATGGAATATATAAAGCAAAATCTTCCCCTCAATATCTGAAGTTATTAAGGGGAAATTTGCAGAAACACGAAGAGAGCAAGAGAAAGAAAGAGGGAGAGGGAAAGAGATAGAGAGAGAGAGAGAGAGAGAGAGAGAGAGAGAGAGAGAGATGCATTGAGGACGAGAGAGAGAGAGAAATGGATAAATACATGATAATCATGAGCATATAAGTCATTTACAACTGTTATCACATATGTCTTTATGAAAGAATAAACATGTAAACACGGAACCTAAATGGCGCCTTTTTTCTAGGAGAAATGCAAGCGTCATAGACTAGAGTTATGTTTTGATCTCATTGTTATACTCCACAAGAGTGTAATAGTGGGTTTGCGATGTACAAAAGTTTTATTAATACTCACTTCCCTTGTAGTAACATCCGGAGTGTTTGTTTTTAGCACCAGCCCTGGCACGTGTGCCCAACATTTCATGGATGTTGTCATAGCTTTTGTGTAGAAGTGTGTAGTAGTCATGTAATTCAGTTGCATAAACAGTGGGTACAAGGATGTACCCCCGCCACCCCCCCCTCCCCCATTCACTTGTGTAATGGACAAAGGAAGAAATCAAAAACCCCTTTTTCCTGAATATTGTTTTCGGAGACGAAAACCCACTTTTATGTCCATCGCTTTCAAACACTACCCCAAGTTCCATTTAGTATGGTAGGGGTTTACTTTTGCCTAGATTCCAACAAGGCCCCGCGGCAACGGTGTCTAGCAGGCTCCCTTTCAATACATGGAGAGTATCGATCCCCCCGTGCTAACCACATGCAAACTCTACTCTCAAGCTATCTCAAACCCCTCGATAGAGGAATTTGTGATTGTTCCTGAAAAAGAACAATGCGAGCATATTGACGTTGCATGCCATGCGTCGTTGACGTTGGAATCACACTTCGATAATCTGTTCAGTTTGTGCAATGGGTGGACATGGCATTGTTTTCCTTCAGATTTGTTTTGGGTTTCCTCGGCATGTATGCTACAGCGCATGCCTAAAAAGAATTCATGTTACAAACGATCTTTAAGTGAGCGCCAATCCTGCATTGGTTGTGTCTTGCTTCTGTCACACTTTACAGGTCACCCACCTTTCATATCTGCATGTTGTCCCTGCCTCCTAATGTGTCTCCTTAGCATACTCTTTTCTGAATTTCATACACATGGCCTCCTTACTTTAAGCTACTTTTGCATCATCGGCCTGAGAAACTTGCTCAAAAGGCGTCACCGCTTTCTTGCACTTGCAAGGTACGACCAATATGGTAACATAAGCCACTGACGTGCACATGAGTGCCACAATGGTCATTGCCTTCACCATCTTTTCAACAACCTGGTCAACTACCACCTCCACCTTTTCCAAATGTACTTGCACTTGTTGCCTCTGTCACCACAACACTAATCCTCCATAGTAGCAGCTTTCATGCTATCACATCTGGTATCATCGTGCCAAAAATTGCATTTCTCCATGTGGTCTTGACAATGCTTTCTCCCTCCTCTTCAATGTCTTGGTTCCCCTCCTTGAATTGGCTTCACTAATGCCTCTATAGTCACAACCATTCCGCTCGCTTTAATGCATTCCAGCCTTGTACCACCTCAACCTCGGCCTGACAACGATCAGCCCCATCTGTGTACCCAGATAGTAGCCCCATCCTAATCCTGCATTTTTCTTCATGTTGAGCTCTATTCCGACACTTGTGCCTCATACATCTCTCTTTTCGTTCACACGTTGCACGTAATTTTTTAGAGCATTATTGTGTTACTTCTAGCGGAAATGACCCCTTCTTTTCCTCTGAATCTTTTACTCTACAAATCATGTAGAGTAAAAGTTTGTATCTGAAACCCAATCGGAGCTCAATCTTGCATGCCTTAAGCAGCTCACAGCTTGATGTAGAATTGTGCTATGGAAGATGCACCAAAAAAACTTGAGAGTGAGATTATTGAGATGCCTGTGCCTAGCTTTTGGCATAGTCACCAGACTGTCCTTGGGATAAGAGCCGCTATCGGTGCTCGTCCAAGTACTAGTGCCCCTCTTGACCCTCATAGTCAGTCCTCATCCTTTTCTCTTTGTCACTACACCTCCTTTGTGCCAATATGACTAAAAAACGCTCGTTGCTGATGGCCTCATTTTCTCCACATGGGAGGTAAAAGTATAATGCATTGGAATAGCGTAAGAGCCTCTTTGAGTATTACTTTTCTACTCGCCCAACCTCTCACTCACCCTTCATGCCTCTCAGGACAGATTATGCATGCAGTACATACGGTCATCTCTGCCACATCACCTCATCTTACCAAGGATATTGGCACTAAAGTTACCAACCCCACTCGTGGTACACTCACCAATCCATGTAACGCATGGGTTATCATTCACTGTTGCTCGAGGGTGACTAGTCAAGAAGCTCAGAATCAGCTGACTTCCTGGTTCACCGTGTTTCTTATGCTGGTTGATGAGGGTTTCCGATGAAGGTAACAATTGGTCTCATATAAAGGAAACAGCAAGGGCAAGGCCCTGGTACCATTGGCCTCCTATTTTTCCAATTTTATCCTCTGCTTAAACCACAGCTTTTGCAAGCACTTCTCTCACACATGCCTGATCGATCACGGTGAAGCGTGCGTTGGAGCCAACATGCTGGTGCATTGGACTTGGATGCTGGATAGTATGCCACTAGAACTACAGTGAGGTTGTCCATATCTAGGTCCTCCTTGCCTCATTCCTCGTAAAACATTCCCTGTGTTCTTTCCTACACAATGACAGCTGTCCCCTCCCATGCTCCTAAGTACTATGGGACTGGCATCCTCCTAACACCGCACTACCGTTGTCATCCTACATTCCGCTACAATGGTAGCCAAAACATCCTTATCACTGCATGCTTTCTTTGCGTACTTGGCCTGGCCCCCTTCCTATTGCTGATTAAAGTTACCAGTCTTGTCAGCACCTTCTATTCCTTCACAATTGTGGGGGGGGGGGGGGGGGGGGGGGGGAGAGGAGGTAATAGTTGTGGTGTCTTTTTGCATTCATACCTTTCATTTGGATGGAGCCCTTCTTTACACTTCATGGTTTTCTGATTTTGTTACTTTGGCTGAGTCTGTTGTGCGGATCAGAACGTGGCTGTCTAATGCTCTCCCTTGTTTTCTAACAACAATGTTTCACATTCAAAGTGTTGGCACTGTTTGTTTTTCTGGACACAGTGGTGATTTGTTTGAGCCTAAAATGTTTTTTATGGCCAAACATAATGTCTATTTCATGTGTGTCGTCCCTCATGATGATGAGGACATGGAAATCTATGGATCTTTATGCCAAGTCACCTCAAATCCACACACTTGACAACTAGTTTAGAAGACTGAATCATATGGTGAGGATCCTTGGAAGAAACGAAGCTGGACAGTTGACAATGTTTCCTAGAAATCGCTACAAGAATTTCATGGAACTTTCTTCAGGATTGGGTTCCCTTAAAGAGATTTTGAAATACAAGATCAAGAATACAAGTCTCAAATCACTTCAATGTTCGTTTTCCAAATTTTAATCCACCTCTGTACTTCTTAAAAGATCTTGTTATGTTTCGAATATGCATATGAGCGCATAATTGAGCCCCACTACATAGACGTGTAGCACAGAAGCCATGCGATAGTATGGGTGGCCTAATGTTCTAGAGTATCATGGTCAAGCGGGACGTCTCCCCTCCTCCCCTCCCTCCCCTCCCTATCCCCAGCCCCCCCCTCCCGAAGTCAAAGTGTATTGGGAGATGTAGTCGGAAGTGTATCTGGAGTGGGTTCGGATTAGTACACAAGTGTACAAATACACTTGTGTGCTTTTTGCAGCGTATGCTAGATACACCCCTCAATACACTCCCCCAATACACTAGTGGTTTCTTGGGGGGGAGGAGGGGGGAGTCCTCTCGGGGTGCCATTTCAAAGCTCGTAGCGTGCCAAGAGCGATTCATGGATGTATGCATGTTATTACTTTTTTCACTTTCTAAGAAGCACCAAGATGTCAAGGTCGATACGCCGCTCCGGATCTAATTTTGTCATACAGAGAAAAAGGACATTTGTGTATCTTTTGGTTGTCCATACGATACACTCACAGATACACCCATCCAATACACTTTCCAATTTTGAGGGAGGAAGGTGGTGGGACTTGTCCTCCCCCCACTAAAGTTGAAGTGTATTGGGTGGGTGTATTGGGAAGTGTATCTGGAGGAGGATCACATCAGTACACAAGTGTATAAATAAACATTTTATCGTTTTTCAGGTTATGTGAGATACATCCCCAATACACTCCCCTAGTTCACTAGAGCTTTCTTGGGAGGTGGGGAGGAGGGATCCAGTTGGGGTGCCGTTCCTTACATTGCATCCTGCTGACAGTGATGTATAAGTGATGTCACAATCGACGCTCCCGACCTATTTTCTTAGCATTGAGACAAAAATGCACTTGTGTAATATTTCGGTTGTCTATCCAATACAATCACAGATACACTCACCCAATACACTTTCAATTTTTGAGCGGGAGAGGGGTGGGGCTAGTCTCCTCCTCCCCTCCGAAGTCACGTGCATGGGGGGGGTGTATTGGGAAGTGCATCTAGAGAGGGGTTGCATTTGTACACAAGTGTACAACGCACTTGTGTGCATTCTTCAGGGCATGAAAGATACACCCCACAGTAAAATCCCCCAATAAACTAGAGGTGCGGGGGGAGGGGAGAGGAGGGATCCAGTTGGGATGCCGATTTGTACATCGCACCGTGCTGACCGTGATACATAAGCGATGTCACGATCGATGCTTCGGATCAATTTTTGAAACATTGAGACAAAATTACACTTGTGTATTGTTTTGGTTGTCTATCCAATACACTCACAGATACACTCATCCAATACAATTTCCACTTTTGAGGAGGGGAGGGGGGGTTGGGGCTAGTCTCCTCCCCCTACTTCCAAGTCAAAGTGTATTGGGGGGATGTCTTGGGAAGTGTATGTGGAGAAGGATCGTAATTGTACAAAAGTATACAAATACACTTGTGAAAATTTCTCAAGGTATGCAAGATACACCCTCCAATACAATCCCACAATACACCAGAGGTATTGGGAGGAGGGGAGGAAGGATCCAATTGGGGTGCCGATGCTTACATCATACTGTGCCGACGATGATACACAAGCGAAGTCACGATTGATGCTCTGGATCTGTTTTTATAGCATTGAGACTAAAATACACTTGTCTATTGTTTTGGTTGTCTATCCAATGCACTCACAGATACACTCACTCAATACACTTTCCACTTTTGGAGGGGGAGTGGTGGGGCTAGTCTCCTCTCCCCCTCCTCTCCAAAGTTGAAGTGTATTGGAGGGGTGTATTGGAAAGTGTATCTAGAAAGGGGTCGTATTTCTACACAAGTGTACAAACACACTTGT
>SZWC01013691.1:34859-78672 GCA_023375785.1 Penium margaritaceum | reverse complement strand
TCTATATCTATATCTATATCTATATCTATATCTATATCTATATCTATATCTATATCTATATCTATATCTATATCTATATCTATATCTATATCTATATCTATATCTATATCTATCTCTAGATCTATATGTATGTCTATATCTCTATCTATATCTATATCTATATCTATATCTATATCTATATCTATATCTATATTTATATCTATGATACTTTTTAACATTAGACAGAGAATGGACGACGAGAGAGGAGGATCTGAGAGAAAATCATTATTAGCAAACCGGTTTTGGCCTTGTGGGCCTTCATTAGTGCCAAATGATATTACAAACAGACTCCTACTGCTGAAGTACTATACTCGTGTCCACTCGCATCGCTTATTTTTCACAGGGTTTTGGGGACTACGCAACCAAGGAGGACCAAGTGGTTACCTTCATAACCTAGAGGTCCATATGTATGTGCGTATTTTTCTTGGCATTCTCCACGCCAAGATAGGCCGGCCTGTGAACACTCTGAGACTAAAATGCCTAATTCGACGTGAAAAACATCGTACATGTGACCCTAGGCATAACCTTTCAGTTCGTGGGTTTAGAAAGAATTTTAGCACAAGGGGATGTGTCGTTGATGTTGGCCGATCTTGGGAGTTTCGATCAAGCATGCGATTGATTTCCTGTTGGCGTTGAGGATGTCAAACCTGTGAGAAGATAGGCAGCAAAAATCTCTGAGGGTAGCCACGTGCTCGAAGTCGAGCAAAGAATTTCTTTTTGGTGTCTAAGAAATCCCTGGCTGAGGACGTTTGAATGAGGTAGCTTCGTACTTTAGAGAAGATAAAACCATGCAGACAGCTCCTGGTATGGTAACTATGCAAGGGAAGGCAGAGGTACCTGTTCACTATGTTTGGGTATGTTTTTACATCTAGAATATTGGAGGCCTCAAACCTCTCACCTTTGTTGAGCGTGATGTCGAGGAAGTCAATATTGGTGGAGGAGATATCCCACTTGATCTTGATGTTCTCGTCGATGCTTCCGAATGTTGAGAGGAAGTGAAGGAGAGTAGTGTGTGAGCCGGTCCAAATGATAACTCCATTGTCGATATATCACCGATGTAGAAATGGTTGTGAACGGCATCTCCTAGTGACTTCTTGGTCAATCATGCTCATAAAGTGGATGGCAAATGCCGGGGCTGTCGGTGTGCCCATGGCTGTGCCATTCACTTGTTTATGAATTTCCTCTAAAAACTCCACATAAGAGTTGTGCATCACCCTAGAGAGGAGTTGGATGATGACGGGAGTTTTGGGATGACGAGCTTGATGGAGAAGTTCTTGGATGAAGGTGAGTGTAGTTGAGATTGGGATACTGGAGTAAAGTGCAACCACGTCGTAAGTGGCAAGAATGATGTCCGACGGGAGGCGAAGAGCCTCAATATCCAATGGCAAGGAGGTGCTGTCTTTGAGAAAGGTTGATTTCTGTTGTACAAGGGCATGAAGCTCCGAGTCTAGCCATTTCGAGACATTTGTTGTGATCCAACGATGGCAGGTAGCAATGGGACGTCCGACATGTGGTATTTTGTGTATTTTCATGAGACAGTAGAAGGTGGCTGGTATCCACCCTCCAGTTGGTTCTTGAAGAAAACATGCCCAGAGGGCACTAGGGAGAAGTGTAAAGTTGGTGCTACTCTCTTTAATTGAGAGTAGTTGGGCCTTGATTTCTTCAATGTTGCACTCAGACATAATGTAAGTAGAGGGATCAGAAGGATGGGACATACATACAAAGATGTAGTCATCTCGGTTGAGAACGACGAGGCCTAGGTTTTTGTTGGCAGGTCAAATGACGATGGAATTCTCACTTATGAGGTGTTGAAGAGCACCTCATAGTCGTTTGGGAAGTTTGCGCCTGGGTAGTGTGGGAGAACAGTAGAAGCAGTTTGCTACTTCAGACTTGAGCTGGTTGCAGGCTTCTTCATTGTCCCATGGTGCCTTGTGAGGCATCTTATTCGGATTAGGAATCCGAAACCTGGGTATAGTAGAATCTTTCTGATTTCTAAACAGCCATGTCAGCCTGATGTTTCTGCAAAGCTCATCTAGGCTAAGTTCAACCTGAGAGAAAGAGCAAGCAGGCGGCCTCATAATGAAGTTGAGGCCTAGGCTAAGTAGTTTGGTTTCATCATTGGAGAGGCACATCTTGCTGAGGTTGTACACTCCATTGTTTAACATTCTGTTGTCAAGCTGAGAGGGGGTTTTATCGACCAGGCTTGATATGGATTTCAATTAAGGTCAACCAAAGCTTGAAACGAATAGCTCCTCACATCTTTATTTCAACAACTTATGACAAAGACAAGCGGGCGCCTTAAAGGGCCAAACAGAGAGGAAAAGTGAACGTTCGACATGTTTAAAAGAAAAAAATCAGAGATAAATTATTTCAAGCCATTTTTTGGGGAAGTGTAGAAATTCATGACAGTGAGAATACATATTGAACTCCAAATAATGATTCATGAACATTAAACGCAATGAAACATTTTTCTACACTTTTGACAATGATGTTCATGTCTCTATATGTATATCTTCATCTTTATATCAATATATCTTAAAACTGACATCAATAGCCAACGGTCCAAAATTCAACCCCGAATCCTTGACATAAAAAATGAGAAATTCCTTCCCAAATGTCCTTCCAAATTACGCCGGTAATACGGTAGATGCCAATATAGACATGAAAGTAAACACGAATACTCATATAAACATATAGATATATATTGATACTGATATGGATGTTCATAAATAGTTTAATATATATTCGAAGAAGGATTTCAATAGAGACATTCATATGGATGTATATAGGTTTATCATAATCCTTGAATCGTTTTTTGAAGTGAATTATTTTTCTTATTACGCATGAAATTTCAAATTTTCCCACAGATGGTTTTGAAAAGTCTATTTCTTGATTTTTTTCCTTGTAGAACACATCAAAAGTTTACTTTTTCTCTTCTTTTGGCCCTTAATGGCGCCCCTTTGTCTTTTTCATTAGTTTTTGTGAGTTGTTATTCGTTTCACGCTCCGGTTGCCCGCGGCCGGTAGATTTTGTGTCTGCGAGCGCAGTCTAAAGCTAAGTGGCCGGTTTGTCCACTTTCAGATGTCACAATGGTCGATCGCGGGATGGTTTTTGGATTGTTTTGTTCGCGGGACTGTTTTTCTTAGTTTCTTCAAACGCGGGATGGAAATCATCTTCGCTGTTTATGTTGTACTCGGCAATCGGCACATTGCGACTGTCACTTGTCCGTCTTTTCCTTGTGTTTAGTTCCTTCACAAAAACTCAAATGTGGGGAGTTTCCCGTTGTTCTCGGACTCGGACACCAACTTCGCGTCCACTGAGCCTGTTCTAACTACCTCCATCGAGTTCGGAAACGTTAGCACCTCCCGTACGATGTATTTCCCCGTGACCTGCCTCCATCGAGCACTTCTTCCAGCCTCAAAGACCCGATGTGCGCCGGAACGAGAAGGGCCCCGAACTTGTCAAATCGGATGTTTCCATGGTCGCGATAGGGTGAGCACATCGAAGTGGATACGTGTCAGAAGATGCGATTTGCGGCCCCTGCGACCGAACAATAAAATTCGAGGACCGGCCTCAGATGAAAAAGCACATACACAAAACGTATAATCGCTGCTAAAGCTGTTCGTCGCAAACCATGTCACTGTAACACATTCTAATTTTGTTTTGTGCTTCGCACCTGTCAACTTGCCCGCGTCATCCGTTTTTCCATGTGCGAGGTGTTCTTTCATACCTCGCTCCGCTTGCTTCGATTTCAGTCAAGATCGTTGGCAGTGCAGAAACATGTCATTGAGCAAAGTCAGATGCCGGGCGGTTTTTTTTCAAGGTGAAAAACATCACCGCTTGAGATTCGCAATGTTCTTTAAACTGTTTGGAACGCGGGGTTTTTCTTGTTGCACTGTCAATCGAGGGATTGAAACTGCCATTGCTTTTGTATCTGTTCTCTCGCGTCGATCACATGCGGGCAGGGGCTAACCTCTACGAGCCGACAGGCAGCCCACATCGTGCACATCGTGAGAAAAAATGAGAGAGACACGAGGTGGTGACCGGCGGGAGACTAGAGAGAGGGGAGAGAGACTGACGGGAGGAGGCACTGTGAAACGGAAGGGAGAAAACGAAATGATATGGGGGATAGTAGGAGCGCGTAATGGGGAAAGGGATAAACGATGGATCCAACGATTGACCAGAAAGTGAGGTATTCCTGACAACACCTCATCGATCGGCAGAGATGTTCAACGCCGTACGATCACCGGTAATACGAATGGCTGCGCATGACTGAAAGGAATCCGATTTGATGCCTTTTATTTATGACAAAAGTTCTATTCACGCCCACTTAGGGTACACAAATTCAAGCTCGAAAAATAATATTAACATCTATCAGCCTTCAATGCTGGCGCCGAGCGAAATATGGGGAGCGATCAGTTAAGGGGGACGACCTTCATTGTTCCCCATTTCTCCATGGCCATGCCTGGGAAGGGGTAAAAAACATCTGAGTGAAAATTCACGCGCATCCTTATTCACACATTCAGGTTGTGGATGGGTTGGCGTGGTTGTAGCGAGTTTGAGCGGAGGACACCAACTTCACCACGGACTTTTCCAGTATCGTCGCATCCATTCTACCAATCATAGATGATTGCGGACTGTGGCGAGCTCCAAGAAAGTAGACAAACAACTTTCACCGCCTTCTGGAGCAAAAAGACCCAGGATCCTTGAAACTATACATAAAAAAATGAGTGGGTGAGATTGACTCTCCCACTCACCCGTTCCCGACCACGACCACTACATGTCATCTTCAAACATTTTACTACAAAACTTTGTACGCACGCTCGACAAACCTATTTCACAAAAAAACTCTGAAAGTAAATGGAGAGATAAGTTCCTTACTGCAAAAGAATGTTGAAATTCATTGCCAACTCAAAAAAATAATGCATAGTGCAAAAAAAACTCTGCGGTGCTAATATACGAGATGGTGATATCCATCCAAACTGTCGTGTTTTCGGACACAATCAATATCGCGAGATATGTATGGCAAAGTACATTATAAGAACTAAGTACCTCGTTTTGCTTCATCTACGAACTAGTTTCCACAAAAAAAAGTGAAATGTCAAATTGAAAGGGAGCCGACGTGCTGTTCGCGCCATTGACCATGGAAGTGGCTTTCCAAAGACATTTCGCGAGGTCGTGACGGAACATGAGAGGCGACAGATGAATTTGACAGTGAAAACTGGCCGGCCGAAAAAAACGAATAAATTTGCAAGATGCTGACCGTTCACACATTCCAACCAGATTGAACTGCATCAACCGAACAGTAATTACCTGTACAACGTGATCCGTTTAGCGTACAAAGTCGATGCAAAAGATCTTAAGTTTGTACATCGCACAATCATGTAACCACTGACATGGTTCTCGCATTATCTTGCCGATCTTTGCATTGATCGTACCAACAAGAGTCGTGCGAGCAATAAATCGCAAAGATTGGAGTGCGGGCATGCGCCGATTGTATGAGCAATCCTCTAAAGGGCGGTCAAGTATATTCTATCTGCTACTTTTGTTGTCCACCAAAGTCAATGGCTGTAATATCACGAGATGTTTAAATCGCAAAGTTTACCCTACTATACCTGTTTGTAAATGAAGACTTTGTTTTTTTGCCTTCTTAAATGGACGTTACTTTTAACAATTGGCAGAAAGACTATACACCCCTAGTTTTGCACAATAAGCCCCATACAACCCTCTGTCGGAACAATAAGCCCCCCTCTGCGCCTCCATTGGAACGATAAGCCTCATCCACCCCTCCGTCAGAATGATAAACCCGATTTGCCCCTCCGTCGGAGCACTAAGCCCGATCCGCCCCTCTACCAGCACGATAAGCCTCATTCACCCCTACCCCTAGACTTTAAGCCCTATATACCCCTCAAAAGTTTGGAATGCGTACTGTGATGGTATATCATTCACTTTCAGAAAAATGAGGATAACCTGGTATTCTTGTTTCACTTTTCACATGGTTTAATCTTCTTTTTGTACAAGCACGCGTCATGCATGCACTGGAGTCTTACGTTTCACTATGACGGCAAGAATTGTGATATTTTGGTATTAAACATGTACGATTGAGCTTACTTTGTGTGCTCCTCTACTGGAGGAACGCTTTCATTGAAAAAATGTTTGAATTAAATCGGGTTTCCTTCATTCCACAGACCGCTACTACATGGTCGTCTTATTAGCGTATGAAGTATCCTTGTCACATAAAAATCCTCCTTGCTCTAACCTCGGCTATGAGCTAGCAAGGTTCATGCACTGACATCCAAACGTGTTGCTGACCTTAAGAGATGTCTAGCCAACTAAGCAAGTGGTCAAAGCACCAATTAGAGTGCTGTGCTGAATGATACGACAAATGTCTGTGTTACAACTTTTGCAGCACACCATGAAGAGGTACTACGCACATGTTGCTGTAACATCCTTTCAACCGCCATTTGCCATGGGCATGCTCGAGGGTACCTAAAATCATGGTGAAATAGTCGTTGCCACAAGACGTCTCAGACATGCACTACAGTAGGAGAGTGTGTATGATGAAACGTACCGACGGGCAGTGCCCTCATCCTACGTGTCAACCTAACCTTGGATGGTCCGCTAGTTGTACGCAATGTTTTGGCGAAGTCGCGCATTAGTTTGATCCTGTGTCATTCTGTCTTGCACGTTTGTCGTTGAGGTCGCCTCCGCTCCCTCAAATAATGTTGCTTTTGCACCTGCCTCCTTTGTGACTTCGGGATTGTAGACAACCAAGTCATAGGGGACAACGGTTAGCCTGACTTGGAGGATACATCACATGAATAACAAGCTATTTCATGGCATAAATACCTTCCATTCACGATGGCTTCCCAAAACCACGCACGGCATGTTGCCACATAACCAAGTCCTGTCAAGAATGCTAATGAGCCCGCTCAGGGTCCCCCACTACGGTGGTACACCGATAGCACACCATCAGACGACCCATCAGGCATGTTTGACAATGTCATGTTTTGGTTGAATCATGTTTGGGAAGATGACTAGTGGGCACGGCAATCGGACGACATTGACGACCTCCCACAAGACCAACTCCCAGTTGAAGCACCTCGTGCTCCGAGGTCTCCCAACGATCGGGAAGCCAGACTCGTTAGGCTTAGCATGGGGCGCTATCATGTCCTGTCTGTCCAACATGGCCACCACGGTAATTCTCACTTTGTCTCCATGACGTTTCATGTGTCTGCTTTCCTCAAGAAGAACCAGACTTTGTTCATGGAAGGACAGATTTGTAATGCTGTGGTCGCAAGTACACATTAGTAAACCCAAACTTTTTCTTCTCATGTGTTTCTAAACTGCCATCGAGAGGTGATTCAAATAAAAAACCATGTCATAAACCAAAGGAGTAGAAGGGGATGCGCAAGGAGTCGAAGGACGGCATGTTATTCAACAAGATGGACACCCCTCTAGTGTTCGTGGAGGACTATATGGATGACAACCGCTTTGATGTGAAGTGGGTGCTTAGTGAGCCTACAAGATTCCACATCACGTGCTCCAAGGCGCAGAAGAGGGGATGTACCTCGCTCTTTGTTCTTGTGTTAGAAGTTAGTTTGGACATGTCACTATATCACACCACGCCGACGGACACAAGTGTGTTCTTACGATTGGCTGCGGTAATCCACCACGTCTAAAAGGGTGGGTGGCTTGCAACATATCAGAGGCCTTGTAGCGCTACCCCATGGCTTCAACAGTGATAGTGCGGTAGGAACTCCACGAGCGACCACCGTCAACATTTCTAACAACACCCTCTACCGCGCAAAGACACGGGCTTAGGAAAACCTCATGGGAAAGAAGACCGACACGTGGGGCCTCATTCCATCCTACGTCGACGAGGTATGTACACAATTCCAGCAATTTGCTGTCTTCGTTTTGTTGTGCTGCACATTTCACATGTACTTACATATGTTTGTCCTTGTGCTATGTTGAGACGCATGGACCTAGGTTCACTCGCTTTCGCACACAAGGACAAGAACAATGCCTTCCATTGGGCATTTGTTGCTACAGGTGTTGCAAGGATCGGCTTTCATCACAATCGGTAGATCTTGACAATGGATGCCACATTTATGAAAAACGGGTACAAGCAGGTTGTCCTACTTGCCCAATTTTCTTACACCAACAACCACGTTGTTGCCATGGCAAGGGCACTGGCGCCGACTGAGGGTGAGAAGGGCTCGTTGTTTTTCCTGTGCATGGTGAACCGTCACGTATCCTACTGCTCCATCTTTTGGCACATGCATCATCACAAACAAAGAGAAATGATTGGAGAAAGTGTTGTAGAAGTGCCTCACTAGTACTATCCACATGTACTACGCATGGTACTTGCACGAGAACGTCCACACTTTATACAGGGAAAACGCTTCACCTTGGGCACGGAAGTGTGACATACGCTAAATGTCGAGTCATAAGAGAAGGTAGCAACCAACTTGCAACAAGTGAGTGCCTCCACGTATGCATACCTGTTTGGAAGGTAAGGGGAGGATGGGAGTTTGGTGGGGGGTACATGTAGAGAAGTGGACAAGCCTCCACTGCCCTCTGTGCAGAGGGGGTCACACCACGCCCATTGTGACTCACCGCAAGTTGTACCCGTACTACTGTTTTTCTACATCCAACCCTTTTTAGAGCGCATTTTGTGTGCTCGCTAGGCCCACGGTGAAGGTGTGCAGACTGCCTTGGCCCCTGCCCATGAAGAACGACTGCTCTATCATCTCGTAGTGGCACAATAGTACACCGTGATGGAGGAGGGTCCAAACAGGGCAACAACGGAGGGCCCCACCAACCATCCACGGCAAGTTGACATCCTAGAGAAGACTTACAGTTAAGGTTGGTGGAAAGAATTCGGACTGCCATGTCAACATGCATATGCATTGTTTCTCATGAAGTAGATCAATGAAGAAAACCTAGCCGGCCCTAGATTCACCCGCATGGCCTTTTGTCCGGCATTTAAGAACCCACTTCTTCTTCAGTGGTGAAAAACATCCAACGCGTGGAACCCTTTTGGCTACAATCGGGACCCAGGCGTGGGAAGGGATGATCTCATAGCACACGGAAAGAGTAATACAATTTGTGAAAAAAGACATCATTTGTCCGAGGTGTGGGAAAACGAGACAAACCAAGTCACTTAGAAAAAATCCGCCAGTTCCAAACCCTGCTTAGGCTACAACAAGGTGGTTTGATGGAGGACTAGAAGTTGCTATATAGAGGCAACAACAACCTTGGAGGTACGTGCAAATGTTTGCATGAATGTGGATACTCCAGCTACAGCATATGCCAGTGGTGACAGGGAGTATGATCACGAGGCTCCACCTTAAGATGACGACGATGATAAGGATGATGGTGGTGAAAGTGATGACTCAAGTGCATACTCCCCTCCTCTTGGTGATGATGGTAAGACGGTGACGCAGGATGAGTACACGTAGCAGTTCGATGAGGAGGAGAGAGAGTGGAAGGAGACGTATGAGGAATAGATAGAGGAGGCAGAGTGAGGTGAGCATATTTTTGCTTTTCAAACGTGCATTCCCTTGCATAATTTCATGTAAAACATCATCAATGATTTTCGTTTCTAATGTTTTGTTCATGTGTATGATGAAGTGTGCTGGACAGTGGAGATGGAACAAACCATTCACTTAGGCGGGTTGCAGTTCACCAAATCAAGGGGCTTTTTGTATAGGTAGGAGGTTAAGGTTATGCCGAGGCACAGTAGTTCAGTGCACATGGGGAGGGGGTCCACTAGGTGACATGTTTGAAGCAGCAGCCGTGGCAACCAACATTTTGACAGTGAGATAGAGGTATTCAACGATGTTAAACACCATTAGCCATGGGAGCCACAATGTCCTGTCTGTGACACAATTCACTTTCTTCGAGGGTCAAGTCGTAAACATTTTGACAAGATCACATATCCCACCTTACCTATGTGTAGTGTTTAGTCTTTGACATTTGCGTGATGCAGTTTCCGCAATTCAATTTCCCTTTTCAAAGTAGCGCCTGTGTTGTGGGTTGATGTTTAATAAGTACTACCAAGTAAAGGTTCATTATAGTTACCAATGTTGTATGATAATTCATTATTACCCACTTGATTTTGTGTTCTCTTCATAGGATGTTGAGGACAACATTCATATAACACTTGAAACAACACCACATAGGCGTATCTGTTGAAGTACGTATACCCATCCACAGCCATGTACAAAGATAACTTTGACATACACATAGAATTGATTTGACTACTGGATTAAATTTCATATTCTGGTTGCTACCTATGTCATCACTTTCTCCATATTTGTGGTGTACAAGCAGACTGTCAATTATTATGAAGGGGTGTGAAATGACCATGAGGCAAACATTTTCTATGTCACATGAGAATGCTTGACCCCAGTATGCCCAATTTAACGATGCGCATTTTGCCATGATCTATCCTCTTAGGGTTGCCATATTTATCATTACGTTTTCCACAAATACCGTAAATTAGAGGATATTCTATTATATTGATGCAGAGAATTAATCATAATAAGGGTGGTACATTTTGCATTTTAGGTGTTAGACCTTTAATCTTAAGTGCTCTCCAAATAGTCATGAAAAAGACCTAAGTCATAGCTTTATGATGAAGATGGTCACAACCAAGAACATGGAATTGAATGTAGCATCATCCATGGCAACCAATGGGGAGGACAGTACATCGAGCGGGCATGGGGTGCCTGGATGCCCAACTGCCAACACATGCTGTATGGTTCTGCGTGTGTATTTGAGTTGATGATGTCCCATTTGAGCTTTATCTTTACCCACTCGTCCATCAGATTTGCGTAATCCATGGCAAGGAGGGAAAATGTCATGGTTCCCCAAGGATCGTGCACCGGTTGTGGCTTGCCTAAAAAGTACTGCAACGGTGGAAGAGGACGCGTTTATTGAAAATTGGACATGTCAAAATAGGATACACGAGGGAGGAGGAAGTCCAATGCGATCTGAACCGTAACATATGTAGAACATTTGCAACGGTTTGACCATGCAAATGACTTGACTATGTCTTGTACCGGATTGTGAATTTCAAAAGCATTAGTCGTCATGTGGAACAAAACTCACTCTCAAGGAAGGATGAGTAGGTGTTTATGGTACCATGCCAAGCCTCTACGTAGATCAAAGCATTCACGTACAGTAGCAGATGTCTAAGGTAAAGTCCGTTCCACTGGTTATGTTACGTCACATCATAAACAATGGGTACATTAGGCTTCCTTTCCATCATTTTCCACGGTTTGGTAGCGAAAGCTGATCGAGGGGTATATGGGTCCTATCATTCACTAAAAGGGGCGAATGTGGCTTATGCTCTTGGCAGAGGGTGTAATCAGGCTTATCGCTTCGACGGAGGGGCGGAAGGGGCGAAAGGGGCTTATCGGTCTTGCGAAGGATCAAATGAGGCTTATTGTTATGACGGAGGGGTAGATGGTGCCTATTGTTTTGACCGAGGGGTAGATCAAGGTCAAGGGTTACAAAACAAGGGGTAATCAACATTTTCACCGTTGAAGAAATTCCTTCTCCATTCAAAAGGCCGAGATTCTGGATAGCCCTTTGTTACCGCGGAACCCAAACAATATCTTGTATCCTTATGCCACAAAACTGTTTAGATTTTTGTATTGAAACATTAAGATCATGTTGATTGCATTACGTGTACATCAAGGGATGAAAGAATAGGAATGAGTGTATGATTGTTTTACATACAAGCATGTATGAGAATGGTTTTTATAACCAGAATCAAACATGGAAAATGAAACAAGCAATCACTCACTTATGTTGTTATAAGTTACGGAAAAAAATCAAACAATTGAGTAACACATCATTACTGAACTTGCAAAATTCAGCATAGCTTCATTAATCCATTATGGTAGAAGCCATGCTTCACATTACCTGACATGTAGAGCGTATCGCTTTTCTTCAAAACATTAGTAGCATTCTTTTCTACTTCAATAAGAAATGAAAAATTTCTATCTTTCCAATTGCCATCTCATATGGCAGAAAAATAACATAATAATAGACACACTGCCATATTAAACATTTAGAGCTAAACCATAACGTTGTGAAATGGGAAATCTAGGCAAAGTGAGAAAACATATAAACACAGTCAAATAAACATGAATGTGAAGAAAGATTAAAAAAATGTAATTTCACAAAATATATAAAATCTGACAACATATCCTCAAAAGGGCCATGAATGCAACATTAAAGGCATCTAGAAACATGGGAAGGTAAATTATTTGAGAAAATTTGTTGAAAATTTTAAATGTTCTTTGTTGAAATAGTTGATGTTCCTTGTGATGTTGGGAAGTAGGAAACTAGGGCATTTGGTTTCCTTGTCCCATTGATGAGTATGCCTAAAGTGTCCATTAAGTCAATGGCTATGAGTCGTTGCGACGATGGTTTTTGAGTTCCAAACCGAATGCACTTTTGCTAGAGTAGAATCTACATTTATATGTAATTTAATTCTTGTATAAATGCTCACTTCTTGATTTCAATAATTCTCATTCTCAAAATTCTCCACAAAATTAGGATAGCATTATGGAGGGAGAGTTTTGAATGTACACAAGGCAACATATTGATTGATTGCATATTACACCTTCAGTTACAATACAAAGGAAAGAAATAAATGAAACTGACACAAAATGTCCATTTGTTTAAGTTAAGAGTTTATAACAATGAAAAATGAGATTCAATTCCATTGTGTAAAGAAATCTGGGCATGTGGCAAATGTTCAAGAACATCGCTTTTATTTAACACTTGAAGACTCCTTGATTTAATTTTTTTTGGAAAGTTCACGATCAGTATTTTCATGGATGGAATAATAATCTATGAACACCATAACAAACATTGATAACAAAGATACATGGTTTGAATTCTTGTTATGATTAGAAGATAACTCCAAAGTATGTATCATCAAAATAAAAATAACATAACATAACGTGCATCATTCAATATAATATATGAAGATGATTTAGGCATACGAATTTATCATTCATTTTTTACTACAATGTTGACATTGTATTTAATTCATTACACAGGAAGGCAACCTTAACAAGCAAGTATTCCACATTTTACTTCCATAGAAAAATCATTAAAAAATGTTACTAATCTAAGACAACGCATTCAATGAGATTAAATATGAATGGTCTGCACGTTCACAAAACAATTACTTATATGCATGTGATATGTAATACTTTTCCATAGATAAGTACATCCTCTTGAGTAGATCATAATGGTTTTTAATTTTGTTCTCATCCAAACTATTAATTATGCATGATTTAGAATTAAATTCGAATGTTTCTCTTATGAAAGAATGGTATTGTTTATTCATTTTTCATTGTTTGTTGAACAAATAGATAAAGTTATCTTGATTCCATTATATATGGGTTAGGGTTCTTCACCCAACAAACTATACCTAATCAAATGAGTTGTTTAATCAAAATAGAAACCCACATTAATATTGTTTTAATTACACCATTTAGCCATAAACACCTTCATAGTACAATTGAAAGTAAACTTTAGGAGATTGAATTCATAAAATGTATTGTAAACAACACGATCAATAGATATTTTCAGTCTTCATATGTTGTTATCATAACTTAAGTGGTATTGTTGGATTTGAAACACTATGATCGTTGATGAATTCTTGATTCTTCTCTTGTTTCACTATAATATTACAAAATCTTACATTTGGACATGGGTTCATAGAACCCTTTATGCTACATTTGCAGAGAGAGTAATGAACGATGGTTTTGTAAGATGATATGCATTTTACAACATCAATACATTCAAATCTGACATTGGACGATGATGACCCTTTTGTTATGGTGAAATTGAGTTACTACCTTCTTTGATTCTATAGACATTCTTGTGATATAGTGTTCTTTAAGAGTCACGGTGAAGGAGAAACATTTTCTTTTTGAATTTCATTCACATGTGTTGATATTGAAACAAGGCAAGTGAAGAGGAACATGAGATTAGATTTTAACATAAGAAAAAACCTGGATTCACAGAGCTTTGTGTTTTTAAGTCCTTGATTTGTTAAAAAATAATTCTACAAATGGATAGGTAAACTAGGAAAGCAAAGACGCTTTTTGAGTGGAATTCATATGTCCTATAAAAAAGAGAACACACATGTCTAAAAACTTTTCATGATGAGTAAATGTCTCACAAAAGCATATGTACAACAAAAACTATTTTATTCTAAAATTTCCATGGTAAGACACATTGTCTTGCTAATGGTATGACCTTGACAAAAGTCTCTTTCATTTTTTTCAAAATATCAAGGTGGCAAGACATTTTTTATCCAAGTGGCTAAAACAATAAGATAAATGGGTAGACATAATAGAAACACAATAAGTATTTTAAAGTGAGTGTAAAGTGAAAAGGGTGATTTTATGATGTTATGGATGGAATCAGAAATTCAAAACAAGAGGTACACAAACGGAATCTGATTTGTTTAAAATCACTAATGGGGCAATGAGAAGGATACTTTCCGTCGATACCAATTTGTTCGATTTAGGTTGAGGGATAAGAGAAATTGCGTTAGAGGAAAGATCAATCATAAGAGTTGTGCTTAGTAGTTGAAATTTTGTTTTACGACTTGGAGATTTTTCAACAAGAGGAGAAGTTTTTTTTAGATGATAAAGACTATTCTAAGCTTTGTAGACCTGTCTCGTACTAGAGCATGATACATTGCATTCCCTTGGCTAGATATATAAGAACATGATAGTTTGTTTTTTTAACATTAAAGTATTGCATTGTCTAATTATCAAACATCTTAGGTCGATCATGATGTAAGATCTTAGTAACGACTCACAATAGTATGTCTGAAAAAATCCTTTCTTTTGGTCTGTAAAAACATTTTCTTGGCGTGTAGTACTTTGATCTCTTTGGGGCTCCTGTATGCATTAGTCTTGATGGGAAAGTCTTTCTTTGCCCTTTTTGTTTGAGAAATTGTTTGAGGTAAAGTAAGCTCCCATGTGTCACATTCCATCTAAATTATGCTTGTCACGTTGTAACGTGTTTGCCATTAAGAGGCATTTACATTGGTTTGGCTTTAATGAATTCTCCTTCTCAAGGAATAGAGAAAACATGATGATGTGTGTAATGGCAAACTAGGCAAGGACGTCCTTGTCCTCATTTCCATACCGCTATGAAAATATTTTTCCTTAGTCAAACCATCCCACTTGAATATGGTTCCAATTCTTTTGCATGCCTTTCACAAGGATCTAATTAGCTCCTTCTTCCACAAGCTTGTTATCCAACATAAGGGTCTGAAGGTGGTGAGTGTTGAGGGGCATACACATAGGCATTACCGAATTATGCATCTTATCAATGACTACATAAACGAGGCAAGGAAGATATCCTTATGAGTCAAGATACAAATCTTGAATTGGTCAAGTGCCATTCTAAATTAATCGTATTGTAACATGCAAATAAATCAAAAACATTGTGTTGAGGTTCTTGATGGTAAGTTATGAGTTCATTTTGACAAAATCACATCTTTAATTTTTGGAGCCTTGCTTGCTTAATGACATGCATGATGCTATGATTGGTAGCTTCCTCATTGTCTCATTTTGCACATGCACAAATGCCATAAAAGAAAAGGTATCATTAGGTTATGAATTACCTTCTACAAATGCTTCATGATATTGCTTTAGTATTGGTGTAAACATCTCCATTCACATGTGTGTGATTTTTCCAAATTATAGGTGAGATTTTTGAATTGCCGTAATATCTACAAGTTGTTGCCTCATATAATCTCTTTCCTTCATCACAACTTGTCACAGTGATACCTCCTCTTGTGCAATCATTATGTATATGCTTGGAGTTACTCCTCGGTTTCTTATTGTTGAGCATGGTCTAAAAAAGGTGTATCTCCATTCCCCCACTCTTAGATCATGAGGTAATGAATCATTCATTTTTGTTCAATGTGTCAGTTGTATCTTCAAAATGGTTGTCAAAGCCTCACCAATGCCACTCTTGTACAAGGATGGTGAAGACAATTTCTCGTAGCATGTCCTCTACACTATAATTTCTTACTCTAGCAGAAAACATGGTCTTGCAATAGTTATATGTTTTATTGTTGCTAATCTACAACGATGGATGTGTTCATAATCCTCTTGATGCAAGGTTCATGATTTGCTAATCCAAGTTTGTAAAACCAGAACTTTTAGGTGCGGAAGAAATGTTTATTTGGGAGGAATGTCATTGTATTACAAAAAACATTAATCACATATAGGAAATGTACTTGCAAGTTGCACAATAACGCAGATAATCTTGTTTCATTTTTAACCCAAGTGAGTTGCAACATCTTACAAAACATCAAGACTTGCAAAAAGTGTGTTCAAATGACTTGCACATGGAGAGGCCTCCAAGAGGTCAAGGGCTTCACAACCACGCTTCCAAAACTATTACTCTCATTAGTCAATGAAGAGGAACTCAAGCATGATATAGTATTAAGGGTATTTTACAAGGCTCATTTTAGAGTTTAAGGATTTAAAGAAATTGTTTTGGGATAGTTTAGTGCTAGTTTTACTACAATTTGGCTCATAATTTCCCACTTTTACAATGTCTTTGTATTGAGACCACTTAGCCACATAGGATGTAACCCTGGTAGGTTCACTCCTATGTTAACGATAGTGTTTATAGTGGATTGAGTGGACCAACGTATTAATGTAGTAATGCACACACCGCAAATGGTAGCACATACATAAATGTTGAATTTCCTATAGAATATGCAATTGTTCCTCGTCAGGTTGATGTGTGAGCTAGACGAACTTGTTCATGACCTATCAGTGGTCCATATAAATCTTGTAAATATACAATTCTCCAATCATCCCTAAAACAAGACAAGAATCACGTTGATGAGCCTAACATTATTGTTGGGCCATATTTCTTGGGATCTCCATAATGATGTTGCAAGTATCCGGGTCATGATGAGCAAATCATGTGAAACTTTCTCATAGTATTGGACTCCTCTGTTTGATGGAAACAATGCACGAAGACATTTTAGTCATTCACAATAGGCATTGGAAATTTCCTCAATTTTTTTCAAGTTTACTTGGTTTAATATCCAATTCAAGAGCAATGACAGCTTCATCCTATCAAAATAACAAGCAAGAATAGGCATTGGTGGACGACCTTAACTCTAAACAACAATTTTCTGATTTGAGAGTATGGGTGCTTGCTTCAAGAGTATTATCAGTGGTATTCTTTGTGTTTTTGTGGACATATTTAACTAGAAATCAGGGCTCTTTTTCTTGTATGAGGAAAACGACTTGCAATAGCCGTTAAATATTTAGGTGCAATTTTTCAAAAATATTTCTCTGCACCTTGGAGGCATAAAGCTTGAGATGAATTAGAATGCACAATGAAAAATGCAATGAAGGCTACCCCAGGCACAAGAATAGGCATATGTGAAATGTGCATGTGTCTCCTTTGAGTACTTAACATGGGACATCATTATTGTATATGGTGCAAAATTTGCAAAAAGAATTAAAGTGCATAACATGAACTAGATATGTGCTAGATAAGCGTAGTTCCATAATTATAAAAAAAAAGATACCAAAAAGCAAGTTTAGGAGTGTTGATTTTGTGAGACAGGTAGCAAGGGCTAGGACCCTTGCTGGTAGGATCTTTGGGTGATCAGCAGTGCAGCATGTACAATAGCAGGGCAAGGGTTGGGAATATGGACTGAAATCTTGAGTGATGCAAAGTACAAGTATGCTACATGAAAAGCTAAGCACACTAGGCTAGCACAGCTCCTGGCCCACAGAGGAGCAACGCCTTGCTAGGCCTGGTAGGCCGTCATAGCAAGGGTCTTGGCGTAGTCTCTAGGTTGACTGGCCTCCAGGGTAGCCTCCACCCAGGCTGGCAGGCCTTGCCAGGCTTACAAGGGCCTTGGAGGGATCTCCAGCAGAGTCTTGGTCTGGGCTCCAGAGTCAGAGGCTTGAGCAGAGCTGAGTTCTTGCAAAATACTGTGATGCTAAGATGAGACTGAACTGAGAGGAGCTTATCCTTTTATACCCGTGGTCCTGGCAAGTTGACCACCTGAAGGAGAAGCTTCCTTCGGGTGGTTCAGGTCTGCTGCCTCTTGGGGAAGCTTCCTTTGAGGTGAAGCTTCCTTTAGGTACGAGTTGCTTACTGGCATCCCTGTTTTCCTAAGGAGAAGCTTCCTCCTTGAGGAAGCTTCGTCAGGTCTTCAAGTGAAGTTTCCCACGGAGGTTGCTTGCTCTTCAGGCTTTCCTCTGACGGCCGTTGATCTTGCCATGCTGTTGCATCAGGTTTGTCAATCAGGAGCCTCCTGAAGCTCATTCCAGATTGGCCCATGTAGGTTGAAGGGCCCAAGCTCTATGCATGTGGCTGATGATGCAGTGTAGGCCTCATGCTCAGGGTGCATGATTCCTGTCCAGTCAGCTAGAGGACTCCTTGACCAAGGCAGCTATGCAGTGCTGCACAGTAGGTAGCTCCCCTCCCTACTAGAGCTAACTAGAGGCATGCGCAACCCCCTTGCGCATGCCAGCACACTATATTACACACTAGGCCCTTTAGACGGCTTCAGGGCTGGTTGCAAGATTTTATCTGGCCTGTACAGGAGAGAATTCCTAGTAGACGTGGACCCGAGAATTCATCGTAAAATCCGTAACTTTCCGTACAGTGCTCCGATTGTAGTGCCGTCTTCACCACATCGGAGCTTAACACCAGCGCAGTAATCGTAGCTCTCAACACTCCCCCTCGATTTGTGCCCTGGTGATTTGTACCGTGTCACTCTTGCGCGCTCCCCGAAAATTCCTCGAGTGACTCCCAAAAATCTTTGTCGAGGAAATGGAGCCGAGTATCATCCTCAGTGAATGGTGAATCCGGAAAATTTGCACCCAAGGAAAAAAATATTTCCTCTTGAATCGGTGCCGGGTTCACTTCTTGACCTATTTTTGGGTTTTCGGTCAGTGATTTCTGCAAGCTGTCATACCCAAAAATTGTCGGGTCCAGTTCGGGCCACTTTAGAAAATCATTGCTTGCCTCATGCAGAAGCAGAATTGACGAGGTTCTACATGATAGCCTTGGCCCTCGTGCTCCTTCCTCCAACCTTCTTGCTTCTTTTCAGGTGGAGAATCTTCCAGAAAAAATATATTTGGGTCGTCTCTTGACTTTCCAGTCGCCTGCACAGTACAAAAGCCATTTGGGAGGCTGTTGTGGCAGTCACTATCGTTTTGAGTTGCAAGCAGCTTGTTTTCCGTAGTAACTGCCACTATATTGTTGCTCTTCTGCTGAAAGACCTGATTCTGTCCTTGCTGTCCGCGAAGTGTTGAGTGGAAACCATCGTTCTTGCTCAAAGTGTCCGTAGTGGTCGTTCGTGCTCTCGTCCACCGAATCTGGGATGCCGTCGCCGATTTCGTGTGAAGTGGGGAGGCCTCATTTTGTTCGGTCGTAGCTGCGTGCGTGGGACACAGTGTTGCGGGTGAGACTGTCTCCACCGCGTAGTCGAGCAGGCACATCGCGCACATCGCGGCAGTGGCTCTCTCTCGCTTAGCCTCCTCCTCCTGTCCGCTGGCTTCCTCTTGTTCCCCGGTGCTTTCGTTCTCTCCTCCGCAAACTTCATCCTATTCTCCGCCGCCGCACAGTTTCTTGCTTGCGAGATGGCCTCGCTTAACGAGTGGGCCCTCCTCTCACTCTCCCACGCGTGATGACGTGAGTAGCGAGGAGGCAGCTTCGCGAGCGGCCGCGGCATCCATGGCCGCTCGCTCGCTGCCTCGCTTGCTGCCTTGTTGTTTTTTTTTCTTTTTCGCGTGCTCGGCACCCCCACCTGCTCGCCACGGCTGTTCCAACTCGCAGTAGCGCTAGTTGCGCAAGCTGCTACAACTACTCCGGCTGCTCGATCGGCAGCCCCACGGACTGGCTGCGGCCGTTCTGATCGTGCAGCTGCGCTAGTTGCGCGAGCTGGGTCGGGTGCGTCGGCTGCTCGCGGATCTGCTGCTTAATTATTTTCTTTTTGGTCCGAGACCTTTTTGCTACTTGCGACCATTTTTATGGTTGCAGCAAGCCTCTGCAGTTGCGATATCTCCAGTTTTGACCGTAGGGATTTCTGCTTTGTAGGCGGATCCTTCTCTCAAAAAGGAAATCTGAGACTGGCTTTTGAACTGCAGCTTCTCTTCACCTGGGATATGAGGTGCTCCTTAGGCTGTTCTAATAAGCTGGAGGCCGCTTAAAAAATTCTGCTGTTCAATGATAGTCTCTTTTGGAGTTGCTTTTGCAAAACGCCCCGCACCATCCCGAGGTCCACGAAAGCGACGTTGATTTGTTGAATGGTGACCTGATGCTGTGTCGGATTTTTGTGCATCAGTCGATGTTGTCTCTTGGACCATGAAGCACGTGAGATCTGTGTGTGTCAAGCAGGCTTGCGCGATGGCGGAGCTACGTGTGTTCAACTTCCGCGTCCCCTCCACGACTGGCCGCTCCTGCACGTACGACGAGAGGGCATTGGAGGTGAGACCACACTGCCCCGCGCATCTGTAGAAAACGTCCTTCGGGATGCTCTTTGTCAGAAAGTCAGCTGCTTGCTTAGTGCCTGACACGTGCACGAGTTCGATCGTGCTGTCTTTGATCTTTGAATGGATCTAGTGCCCACGAATGTTGATGTGCTTTGTCCGGCCCTGAAATTTTATCAAGATTGCAAGGTCAAGCGCAGACTTGTTGTCGACGAAAATTTTCGTCGGCTGCGTTTGAACGAATCTGATGTCCTCCAGAAGGTTGCGAAGATACGTGACCTCCTGTGCGGCTGAAGAAGCTACCACGTACTCAGCTTCTGCGGAGCTGAGTGTGATAAATATTTGTTGCTTGCTAGTCCAAGAAACTGCTCCTCCACCAAGCAGGCACACAGAACCTGTGGTGCTTGGACGATCTTCCTCTGTGCCCCCAAAATCGGCATCAACGTAGCACTCGAGGTTAATTCTGTCAGTCGTTCCAAACAGCAAACTTGCGTCTCTTGTAGTTTTGAGGTAGCCCAGAGCTTTGTCCAGCTCCTTGCATGCTCCCTCTATACATGTCTCATTGCCGCGTGCCAAGTTGCTTACGGCGAACTGTAAATGTGGTCGTGTGCATCTTGCTGCGTGCATCAATGAGCCGACTCTACTGCGATAGTCAGTCTCGCTCCTCCCCCTCTGTCCCTGATGTGTCAGCTGCTGCTGTGAAAGAGGTGTTGGGACATGTCGATCAGAAACGTTGAATCGCTCACAAACTTTGCGAGCGTACGTTAGCTGGCTCAGGTGAAGCGTATGCGCTCCACGGTCGCGTTCGAAGTTCATGCCCAGGTAAAACTCAAAGTTGGGCATGAGTGTCACATTGACTTCTTTCGCCATGGCCGTCGCTGTGGTTTTGATGAATTTTGCCGATGGACATATGATGAGAAGGTCGTTGACGTAGACCAGCACATAGCAGTCTGGCTTTGAGTCTGGTGATGGTCTATGTAGGAAAAGGCAGTCGTCGTATGCTGAAGGCTCAAAGTCTAGACACTCCAGCACTGCTTGTAGCTTCCTGTACCAAAGTAGGGGGCTTTGTTCCAAGCCAAACAGACTCTTCACCAACTTGCACACTCTACCACTCTCGTCGTCATAGCCCTCTGGTTGCTTCATGTAGACGATCGTATCCATCTCACCATGCAGAAAAGCATTATTTACGTCGAGCTGCTGCACCTCGTAATCCATCACTACTACAACTGCCAGCATGATGCAAGCAGTGGTGTAGCGGCTTACGGGAGGGTAGGTGTTGAAGAAGTCTTTCCCCTCAACTTGCGTGAACCCCTTTTCCATGAGGCGAGCCTTGAACTTGTCAATGCTCCTGTCGGCTTTTGTCTTGACATGAAACACCCACTTCACCCCCACAGGGCGAGAGCCGGATGGAAGCTTTGTAAGCTACCAAGTCCCTTGATCCATGAGACTCTGGTACTCTACGTCAAGTGCTGCCTTCCACTGTGCAGCATGCTCGCCTTGCAGAGCTTCTTTTAGAGTCTTGGGCTCAGACGGTAGCTTGCTTCCTGAGACGAGAGCTGTGAGGTGCGTTTTGGTGAAGTCCGCCAGGATATTATCTGCCTCTTTGTAGATGGAGGAGGCCGTGATAGCCAGATTCGCTTCATTAATCTCCTGCTCTCCTTCTTGTTGTAACGGCTCTCGCAGGAGGCGCGTGAGGCGCCCCGGATGCCGGGCACCTTCATCCTGTGGTTTCCCCGCCACATGCGCACCATTCTGCACTCACGGCCTTAGTTTTGTCATGAGGTACTATGAGCGCCTCATTGCCAGTGGTGATGCGTTCGTCCCGGCGAGTGTGGAGGGTCACACGCGGGGCCACCGGCTGCTCATCCGTCTTCTCCAGATCAAGAAGGGTGAGTGGTACACTGTCGGCTTGCCCCTCCTCTAGCGTCTCCACGTAAGAGTCGTAGAAAGTCTAGAGTAGAGCATGCTCACTAGACTACTTAGTCTCCCAGGCAGAGCACATCAGGTTCTCAAAGAAGATAGCATCTCTGCTGGTGATGATGCGATGGCAGTCTATGTTAAAGAACTCCCATCCCTTCATGTTAGGGCTTTGTCGGGGGAAGACCCCCCATGTTGCTTTGTCTGCTAGCTTCCGCCGACGTTCCTTTGGGACATGGAGCGAGTCCATGCACCAAAAGGTGCGTAGCATGCAGATGTCTGGTTTGTCATTGTGCCATGCTTGGAAGGGTGTCATGCTTGGTAGCGACACGTGTGGCATGCGGTTGCGTACCCACACGACTTGCCGTGGTGCAAACGACCACCACGAGTTGTCGAGCTGCGCACCAAGCAGCATCGACTTCAACGTCTCTTGTATTGTGCAGTTTGCTCTCTCTGCTACGCCATTCTGCTGCGGAGTGTATGGCGTAGAGAACTGTTGCACGATGCCGAGATCCTCCAGCTGTGTGGCAATCTCACTACTGGTGTACTCTCTAGCACCGTCTGAGCGTAAAACCTGTAGTTTTCTGTTGCTTTGCCTTTCAGCCATCGTGGGCCACTTGAAGAAATATGCTGGAGCTTCATCTCTTATGCATAGAGGATAGCTCCACACCATCCTTGTGGCATCGTCAACAAAGAGAAGAAAGTAGCGATGCCCTTCGTACACTGTGGCCATTGGTAAAGGTCCACAAATGTCGGTGTGGACCAGTTTCAGCTTCTTCTTGACGTCGCACTTTGTAGCCAGAGGAAACATCTGTCGTTGTAGTTTGGCCCGCACACAGTCTTCACAAGGCTTTGCTGCATCCTTACTACCGCTTTCTTTGACAGCAAGACCGTTGACCTCTTCGTGCTTTTGCATTGTCTGTACGGTTTGATTGCTGATGTCGCGGAGCCGTTTGTGCCACAAACTGAGGTTTGCACTAGAAACCTGGTGGAGACTAGCCTTGCAAAGGGCATATCTTGCCCTTTTGTTGGATCTTGTGCTGCAAAGTCCAGCTCAATCATGCCGTGTGGAAGAAGGTGACCTTCAGTAAAGGTCTCGCCTTCACGGCTCTTCAAAGTGACACGTTGTCCGTCGCTGATGATCCGCGCACCCCTCTTCATCAGCTGCCCGAGTGATAGTTTCTGGTGAGACCGTTCAGGAGAAAGGTCACGAACACAGGCTCAGAGACAGGAGCGTCTGTCACTACAAGCTGACCGCGAAATGACTTCGCTTTCTTGATGTAGGATTCAATGTTGTCGAAGCCATTGAGGTTGATGTGCGACAGTTCCGTCAGGAGGTGAGATTTGAACGTTGAATCGCCAGACATATAGGTCCGTAGCAGGTAGGACCAAGCTTGGCGAGTTGGCTCAATAGTCTCCTCATACATCCGTATGGCTTGCTGGATGCGAGGAGTCAGATGGTCGTCCAGCACCATGAAAGCAGCTTTGGTGAAGTAGTTATACTCAGCCACCACGCTAGAGAGTGATCCTGGGGGTGGAGGCGTGTAATAGCCGTTGTAGAACTTCCAGATGCCATGTATCTGGGCCGATTGTTTGAACTCTTGCGCCCATTGCGGGAAGTTCTCGCCATCGAATTTGTCAACCTTGAGCTTGTGCAGATGTAATAAGGCTGCTGCTTGGGCCACATCGTCCTCCAGGCCTTGGTATGCTTTGCCTTGTGCTGCCGCATGTGGGAGTGGCACATAGCCTTGTGCCATTGGCTGCGGCCCTTGTGGTGGTACTGCTGCTCCTGCATGAACTGGTGCTGGTTGTACCGCAAAGGGTTGCGGTCCTAGTCCGTGGTGCTTCTATTGATAGTGTGCCGTGGGTGGCGCCATCGGGGCTGATTGTGGCTATTGAGCCACAAACGGCTGTGGCATGCCTACTTGTGGTGCTGCTACCGGCTCCACTTGTGGAGACATGGTTGGTTGAACGATTGGGGGACGGCTCACTTGAGGCAGATGTGCAGACGATCCTTGTGAACCATGTTGCCACTGCATTTGCTCCTGCTTTTGCTGATGTTGCTGAAGCTGCTGCTGTTGAAGCTGCTGTTGCTGAGCCCATGCCAGCTGCTGCTGAAGTTGTGCGATTTGGGTTGCTTGAGCCGCATGTGACTGTTGTAGCTGCTGCGTCTGCGATGCTTGAGCTGCATGGGTAAGCTGCTTCTGTTGACGTAGGAGCTCTTGAGTGGCAATATGCTGCCTCAGCGCCTCCCTCTCTTGCTCCACAGCTTGACGTGCAGCAGCTTCTTGTTGCGCCATACGTTGCACCTCCTCCGCCAAGCGTTGCGCCTCCGCAGCTTGGCATTGTGCGTGGTCTATGACATGGCACCCCTGCTCTTGGCCCATGCGCATGCCATGCAAAACTGATTGGTCATCAAGTACACAAGAAGCTGACTGAGTGTTGTCCTCTTCCATGTTGCTCGTGGTTCTGTGCAGGTGGAACGCCGCTCACGCGCGTGAAATGCCGTCACCTCTGCCTGTGGCTCAGCACTTGTACAGGGCTGGTGGAGAACGTCTCCACCACCAACGTAGTCTGCTACTACTGCTACTGCAAACTGCTGAGAGCACCGCCTAGATCTCTGATACCATGTTGATTTTGTGAGACAGGCAGCAAGGGCTAGGACCCTTGCTGGTAGGATCTTTGGGTGATCAGGAGTGCATCATGTACAATAGCAGGGCAAGGGTTGGGAATCTGGACTGAAATCTTGATTGATGCAAAGTACAAGTCTGGTACATGAAAAGCTAAGCACACTAGGCTAGCAGAGCTCCTGGCCCACAGAGGAGCAACGCCTTGCGAGGCCTGGTAGGCTGTCGTGGCAAGGGTCTTGGCGCAGTCTCCAAGTTGAATGGCCTCCAGGGTAGCCTCCACCCAGGTTGGCAGGCCTTGCCAGGCTTACAAGGGCCTTGGAGGGATCTCCAGCAGAGTTTTGGTCTGGGCTCCAGAGTCAGAGGCTTGAGCAGAGCTGAGTTCTTGCAGAATACTGAGATGCTTAGATGTGACTGAAATGAGAGGAGCTTATCCTTTTATACCTGTGGTCCTGGCAAGTTGACCACCTGAAGGAGAAGCTTCCTTCAGGTGGTTCAGGTCTGCTGCCTCTTGGGGAAGCTTCCTTTCAAGTGAAGCTTCCTATAGGTCAGAGTTGCTTACCTGCATCCCTGCTGTCCTAAGGAGAAGCTTCCTCCTTGAGGAAGCTTCGTCAGGTCTTCAAGTGAAGTTTCCCACGGAGGTTGCTTGCTCTTCAGGCTTTCCTCTGACGGCCGTTGATCTTGCCATGCTGTTGCATCAGGTCTGTCAATCAGGAGCCTCCTGAAGCTCGTTCGAGATTGGCCCATGTAGGTTGAAGGGCCCAGGCTGTATGCATGTGGCTGATGATGCAGTGTAGGCCTCATGCTCAGGGTGCATGATTCCTGTCCAGTCAGCTAGAGGACTCCTTGACCAAGGCAGCTATGCAGTGCTACGCAGTAGGTAGCTCCCCTCCCTACTAGAGCTAACTAGAGGCATGCGCAAACCCCTTGCGCATGCCAGCACACTGTATTACACACCAGGCCTTTTAGACTGCTTCAGGGTTGGTTGCCAGATTTTATCTGGCCTGTGCAGGAGAGAATTCCCAGTAGACGTGGACCCGGGAATTAACCGTAAAATCCGTAACTTTCCGTACAGTGCTCCGATTTCAGTGCCGTCTTCACCATATCGGAGCTTAACACCAGCGCAGTAATCGTGCCTCTTAACAAGGAGCAGATGCATGTGCCACTTGTATGGAAACATGCATGGCGAAGTGGGACACATCATGGCAAAAGCAATGTATCACAAAGCTAGGTGTGGCAACTAAAAAAATGGAATGATGACTAGGTGAAGCTTTCAGATTTATGTATATATCTTGACCAATGTCTAGGGTCACTCACCAAAACTCAAATAAATGTATACATTTTTCTGATGTATTCATGACACTAATTGAAGATGTGTTTGAAAGCCCTTACACATACCCATTAAATGTTTGTTGCATATGGAAACGAAACTAGAGAGGAAGCAAGAGAATGTATTTTTATGTACATCATATCGTACATTTCAAAATCGTTTGGCATCAACATTGATATCAATGTATGAGTTCGATTGAAATGCAACACAAATGTTTTTTTTTTAGACAACACATCTGTTACATACAAGAACATGACATATTAAAGAAGATTAACTTTCCATTTAAACATGAATTTTCTTGAGTCAGATAAACATGGAATAGTTTTGATGAAAAAATTTCTAGTTGAATGTTTTACTTTGGTTTTTTTATTATCCATGACTTTGAGGATAAAGTGCGAGTGTTTTGATTTTATATTCCATCCGAAAAGACCATTGATAAGTAAGGCATTTCATTTAGGCGTGTTGCAAAGTATGTATGCACATGATTTAAAAAAAATCAAATATTCTTATATCACATGGAAATGTTCATTTGTTTTCAAGAAATTAATTTGACATAACTACATTACAGAGTATTAGAATGAATGTTTCACCTATTTGAATGCATCTATAAAACATTCTTCATTACATATGAACGTTTTAATAGTTTTCAATACTTTATGACCGAGGTAGAGTTAATCAAACTAATTTTATACACTTAAAAAAGGGAATACGAAGGGAAGTTGTGTCTTAGGAAAGCTCTAGGAAGATGCACATAAGTGAATAATTTTGTGTTGGTGGATGGATTGATGTTGAGGAGAGGGGGTTGGGGTGAATGTGCATATGGAGAGTGAATGTGAAGGTGTATAAATGGAAGTGTTCTTTTGTGATGAAAATAATACACTATTGTATTGTTTTTGTTGTTCAAGCTAGAGGTGGATAGGGGGGCTGTTGGGTGAAAGTGCAGATTGGTAGTCAATGTGGTAGTGTATGAATGATTGAGAGTGGTGCAGATGAAACAATACACAAGTACAAAATATTCTTTTGGTGAGACTAGCTTTAGGTGGGACTGGGAGTGAATGGGAGCTCATTGTGCATGTGGGGAGTGAATGTGGATGTGATGCTAAGATGAGTTAGTTTTGCATATCCATGTACACTAGTGTACAATAATTTGTGGGTTGAGCTATACGTAAGGGGTGGAATGTGTATTGGGGAGTGGGAGGTTGAGGTGAAAATGTATATGGAGAGTGCATAAGGAAGTTTCTGAATGAATACATTCTTTGTGAATAAACGAGTGTATTAGTGTATGATTTATGTTTTTTGAAATGGAGGTGGATTGGGGGACTTGTTGGGTGAAAGTGAATGTGGGGAATGAATGTGGATGTGTATGAATGATTGAATATGGTGTACATGAAATGGTACACAAATGTAAACATGCTTTGGGTGAGGCTAGTTTTAGGTGGGAAGAAGAGGGAGAGGGGCTTAGAGTGCATGTGCGTAGTGAATGTAGAGATGTATGCAGAGATAATTAGTTTCACATAGGCAAGTACACTAGTGTAATGTTTGGTAGGTTGAGCTATTCGTGGGTGGTGGAATATGTTATGGGGACAACGAGGTTGGGTTGAAAGTCTATTTGTGACTTAGATTATTCACTAGTGTGTACTTCATTTTTTTGGAATGGAGGTGGATGGGGAGGGGTCATGTCGGGTGAAAGTGCATAAGTAAAGGCAAAGATGCAGTGTATGAATGTGTGAGGGTAGTATAGGTGTACCGGTAAGCAAATGTATACCATGTTTTGGATAGGGCTAGTTTTACACGGAAGATGGAGTGGGATGGGGGCTCAAAGTGCATGTGGGGAGTGAATGTGACGGTGTATGTCAAGCTGAGAAGTCTTGCATACATTTATTTACAATTATACAATGTTGTGTGCGTTGAGCTAGAGGTGGGTGGGCAAATATACATATTAGGGGGCTCAAAGTGCATGTGAGGAGTGAATGTGAAGATGTATGCTAAGACGTGTTAGCTTGCATATGTTTGGAGACTAGTGCATGGCACTATAAGGATAAGGAGAGAGAATTGTGGAAGGTTTATGTGGAGGTGTGCAAAACACAATCTGTGTTGTTGGTAGAAACATGTACTTGTGTATGAATGAAGTTTAAGAACATTGTTTCACATTCATTACTTGATCTAGGATGATTCGTTTTTTAAAGTACATATGTACATTAATTTTAAGATATTTTTTTGCAAAATCAAAAAATATTTCATTCAAATGAAACAATCAGGTAATTATTCAATTGATTTTTTTCCATCCACTGAACAAATATTTGTGTGAGAAAGGTAGCGCATAAATAATGTTTTGTACGTTTGAATGCTTTTGTGAAGGATGCGCTTTCGATTTGTTAGTGGGTAATTACAAATAAATCTAATGAATAATGTTTGTAAAGCTTAAGCTGGGTAGAAGTATGGGGATGTGAGATGATAGTACATGTGGGTAGTGTATGTGGAGGTAAATAAAAGAGAATTGTTGTGTGATTTAATATGGTAACTAGTGCAAACTATTTGAAACACAGTAACTCCTTAGCATTTAATCTTACACATGTCACTAAAACGTTTTATAAACGGATTAAATGATATTGTTTAGGTTTGAAATGGGAAAAAATACAACTAAATTACCCTCTTAAAAAATGTTCTTCGCAAATGAATTACAAGAAAATGACAAGATGATGTAAGCCATGTAACTGACCATTATTCATGAGTGGTGAGTCTGGTGTTTTCTTTCCAACACCTAGATGTGTACTAGTCCGTTTTATATTAGACCTGGCACTGAAGTCATTTCTAAACACTCATGTGCTAGTCAAAAACAGATGTAGAGGTAGTCAAATAGTTTACTTGCCACTCAACTGGCACAATGATATCATAGGCAATAGTGTGTCCTCTATTGATTATTAGCACGAGGATACCAAACAAGCTATTGGACTGGAAAAAAAAACTCTCTATCATCGTTGCGAGGTTTCAATGATGGATGATTTTCCATATGCTAACTATCGTTAAATGAAACATATACGTTGTCAACCCGACGCTTAGATTGTCCATTCATTTGGCGTTTCGATAGTGTCCCATAACACCATAAGAAGTTATCCAACGATAGAGGTCTAAGCTACAAATCTGTGTTCTCAACGATGAGTATTGTGAGTTATCATTGAAATCTTTACGTTTTGGATGTTGAATAAGTAACACTATAATGGCATGTATCTCAGTTGATGACCAGTGCCTATGGATACCTTCTTGTATGGTTCTCATTTGATGGCATGTGCTGATCATTAATCTTTATTTGCCAAAACGTTTGGCGCATGGAACTCTCTTCTTCACTTGTAACCGTATGAGGCCACACACGTGGTATTTGTGATGTAGTTCCACATTCACTTGCAACATACACATGTCACTAACAGGGGGGATGGGGAATCACATGTTGAACCCAATACCGGATTCCCCTCACCCCTCCTCCAATCTCTATCTGCTACCAGTCAAGTGCATATGGAGGATGCATGCGGAAGTGCATGGCTGTAGCACTTCTTGTCGGGGGAAAAGTAAAAAAGTGCAAAGAAGACATTTTTAGGAACCTTCTTGTGTTGGAATGAAGTAGTTGAAATCTGCGGCATCTAACCACACAATGGACTGTAAACCTCCTGATACACTTCCCACGTACGCTTACTTGCATAGCAAAGGGGGAGGAAGGGGGTGGAGTGGGTGGGGAGGAGGAAATAGTGAACATATGCTTTAAATGTTATAAAGGTATCAATCATTACAACCAAGAAATTGTGTCATCTTCTCCGCTGCATTTATTCAAAAATAAATCATGAGAAGACCAATTTTTCTTTCAAAATCCATGTATAGGTATCCTAATTTTCTGATAGTTGTTGACTTCCTCAATTTTTAGCCTGTAATGGTGGAATTTGTTGACATGAAAAAAAATCTTGATTTAGAAATCCTCAAGACAGGAATGGACAATTCTTTGAAGTTGTATTCCAAAAACTTTCTTTCCTTTGTCTTGCACCTTATGTAGACATTAAAGGAAATTTCCTCAAAATCAAAAAGTATGTGAGAACCCTTCTTAAGAACTACGATAGAATCAAACCTTTCTTTTATTGGAAGGTTCCTACTACCTTCCAGTTTCCACAACAAGAATCATAGGAAATTTGGAGGATTCTCTTGTGTATGGTGTACATTATATGAGGACTGTATGATTGAGGGGTGATTGGTTCTTAATGAAATGACCAAGTTCGGGTTTTCATCGCCTATTGCATGTTAATGATACATTGTAAACACTATTCACCCAATTCCTTCCTTGATTTATTTCAACAAAATAGGAAATACATATGCATAGAGGTAATCCTTATCCTTGCAATTTAGCCACTGACAAACATCATGTGTAAACCTTGTTTGAAGGATGAATGGACGTATTTCCCAGAATAATTCTTTTCATAATAAAGTTGTGTGAAAATGCATATCATTATGATCTTCGTTGGTCCTTGTATGTGAGGGATCTATCATACATAGAAAAAATGTATGTGAACATTTTTGCGTATATTGAATAAAATTTGACTATTGTTTACACATAAATGATGAAATCCTTAAGAAAACATTATATATGATGGCCTCACATGTCTTAGTAGTAAAAAAGACAGGTTTCCTCTGTGCACAACGTCATTCTTCTCAAGCAAGGAAACATTGTTTCAATATATCAAAACTAGTAGTTTTCTGAAATGTTTCACAATGGTGGCCATAATAGACCTATAAACTGGCAGTTTTCTGCATTATTTCACATTTTATTGGTATTATGTTTCATAGAAAATGGATTCAAGGGATGTATTAGACAGTTTGCAATGCATTCCATAAATGGATTTAATGCAATGACTTGATCAGCATTTGAATCATTTAGTGGGCCAACCCTTCACTTTTCCAAACAAGAATTGCCATTGTGTTAATTGATCAATAGGCTTTGAAAGCACACAATTAATTTTGTAAAGATTTCTGTGCTCTTACTCAATGTTATGACGATGAATGTCAAAACAAACAAGTATAACATTTACAGTTTTTGAAACATGATTGCATTATTTGGGATTTTTTGTACTTTGAAGTATATTGATGATGGATGCACCCATTATGTTTTTTAATTACAATACATGTTAAGAAGAAAGTAAGGCTTAAGCCTTGTGATTTAGTGAAGTGTCAATACCACAAAGTGTTGGAGTGAGCGAAAACTGCGCTTAGCAATAGCTTTGACGTGGCGCAATTGGATCAAGAATTGGAAGTCTATGCGCAAATTTACAAATTTCTATTCGTAAATATTCGGGTGTGGCTTGGCCGGGAATTTTTTATGTACAGGCCAGATTTAAACTGGAATCCAGCTTGAAGGGGGGAAAGAAGCATGGATCATTTAGTGATGCATGCTCAACAAGGCTATGCATGCCTGTTGGCTTAGCTTGGTCAGCAACTGCGTAATGCAAGCAAGCAGTACTTGGTACTTGGCCCAAACTTGTGCGCGTGGGGATACACTTGACTAGATTGTTGGGACCGCTTCGATCAGCATATGCATGCAAAGCACTAGAGCAAGGACCTCTCTGCATCAGGTGGTACATGAAAAACTGAGCATTGCATCAACAACCACATGCACAACTCAGAAGTTGTAACACCTACTACATGCCCAACTAAGCGGTTGCAAGGGGAGCCAAGTGTGCGGACCGCCCTACATCAGTGGTAACATGCACAACTTGGTAGCTGGGACCACCGCAAAGTTACCAGCCTTCAGGAAGCTTCCTTGAGGTGGAAGCTGTGTGCCTTAGACCGGGACCATTTCACCTTCAAGTACGATGATCGTACTAAGACCCATGCAACAATAACCTCGACCGTGGAGCAAGGTGTTGCGCCCTTGAATGGGGCAGGTTGTGTTAGAGCATTGATTTGAGCTCTGTTTTGTTGTTGTTTCTCTACACCGTACTGATTATCCTTTTCAATTACAAGTTTGATTCCTGTCTTCCACTCCTGCACATTCGAGTACACACTTTGCTTGCAAGGCACATAGATATTGGAGGACAATAAGTCTCCCTTCCTACATCAGAGCACACGGTGACTTAATAACTACAATATCTAAAACCCAAGAGCAAAAAAATTGTTTTTCAACCATATGTGGGAATTCTCAAAATTCTGAGATAACTTCCTTTTAGCGAGGGAACGATTGACATGATCACAACAAAAATCTACCATTTTTTGACGAATTGCATTAACATGTCAAAAGTAAAATTCAATACGTTTTAAGATCATTTCCTTTACTTTCATTGATGTATAAATAGTAAAAAATCTAATGGGTGAGGCCATCGAAAAACATTAATCCCAAATGCTATTTTAATAAAGAATGGAAATCATCAGAAAAGGAGTTCGTCAAATTGGAAGTGTCACATTAGTTATGTTGGAACAGATAAGTTCTAATCCGTTTTGTGTCTTGTCCAAGTAATGACGTAGAAATTTATCGAATTGAATATCCATTTGTTTTCTTACAAGAAACAATAAGAATTTTAACAATTCTAAATCTAAAATGACATCTTTGTCAACAAATGTAGTATTTGATAATTATTTCTCAAATATTTTGTAAGGAACAAACAAATTAACCATAAAATCCGTTACTGTGAGAGTAAAAGTGAGTATACATGTTCCATTACCAAATGCATCCAAAGAAATCTAGTTACAAAAATATTTTTCCTAGTCATCCGTACTACCAAAAAGGTATGAATCATCTATGGATGTTCACCATGTAAAATCATTTATAAAAATGATTATTTTCATGTAAATGGTTTTGCAACTACTTCCACAATGTGGCAGACCAAGATTTAGTAGCTTGTATAAAACAAAATGAGATAGTTTAGCTAATAAATGTTTTTTTTCCTTGGATTCCACTTACAGGGAATTTGATCTAAACATCAAAAACAAAAACATAATACATGATTAGATTTAAAATATCAAAATCGAATAACAATAATCCAATGACCGCAAGATTTTGATATGAATCATTAAAGTTTTAATTGTTATGGGGAACATTGCTTAATCAATATTTGAAAAATGCTTTGTACCCGTTATGAAATGCAAATTTTGATGAAAAAGGCAAGGATTAGAGTCATGTTTAAAGTGGAGGTCATTGATAAGCAAAACAATAAAGTTGTCGCTTGAAGGATTTTGTATATCAAATACTCACTTTAGTGAGTAAACGGCAAATTCCTTGAATTGTGTGTAGAGGAAATCAAGAGGGTTTATAACATAGGTTATTAAAAATTCTATATGTTATAAAGATGTTCCCCCAAGATCTTTAATTCTCATCAGGTCAGGTTGAACTGCCTTTGCTCCGTTTCCTTCTGCTCATGTGCGTGATAATCCTCATTTGACCTTCCATCACACATTTGAACTGATCACACACCCTACAAGCCTGAATTGTTTGTCAAAAGAAACTGGAACTCAAAACGGAAGTCTAGATGAATGACTGGAGAAAGAATCTCATCAAATCATCAAGAAATGACAAAGAACAGCGTAATCTACTAAATACTCCTATAACTGCATAGTCCTAAAAATAGAAGTGTTGAACAATCGAGATCTCTCTCTCTCTATCTCTCTCTCTCTCCCTCTCTCTCTCTCCCTCTCTCTCTCTCTCTCTCTCTCTCTCTCTCTCTTNGCTCTCTTGCCAATTTTTCTTACTTCAAAACTGAGTTTGGACTCTAAATAAACAAGTTGCAACACTCACCCCTTTTTGGTCCAATCTCATTCTTTGACCATCAGCACGATGTTTTTGGATTTATCTCCACCCCCCTCGATCTCTGTATAATTCAACCTGGTGGGTTTGCAAACAAAGATGGAGGAGTAGGTGGGAAGGATTATTGGACATCAGATAAGAGATTTCAGAAGAAGAGCATTGGGACTGGTGCGTTTCCTCTCCTCCTTACGTTGTTTGTTGTGAATATAGACCGTGATTTACAAGGTTTCCCAACTGCCCCTCTCTCTCTCTCTCTCGCGTTACGTTGGTCTAATGGTCAAGCAGTCAAGTAGTCAAGCCGTGTTTTGTCGCTTTGTGTGTGTGTGTGTGTGTGTGTGTGTGTGTGTGTGTGTGTGTGTGTGTGTGTGTGTGTGTGTGTGTGTATGCCCGAAAAGCCGGGTCGTCTAGCATTTTGTTACGTAGCAAGGACCAAATTGCATTTGGCATGTGTGTGACCCATTCTCTTGCAAATCTCAATGTGTTGTTTAGTTTGAAACAACTTTTTCAGGATGTCCGCTTCATGTTGCTTGGTTTCCACATAGACCATTACCACTTTGCCTTTTGCTTCTCCATCTCACACATAGTGAAACTGATGCTTCACGTGCTTTGTCTTGTCATGAAGCATGGGGTCTTTTGCCAAGGCATTTTTGCTCTGATTCTCATTGTAGATGACTGTTGGTTCCAACTGGTCAGAACCCAGTTTGCCAAGTAGCATCCAAAGCCAAAGAGCCTCTCGCGTGCACTCGCTCTCATAGATGATCTTCGTTTTTTTAATGAGAGTCCAACGACAGATTGTTTCTTAGATCTCTAGGATATTGGCCCACCATTGACTTTGAATACGTACCCAAACATTAACTTGCTGTTGATTTCATTAGAGGTTGGCATCACACAAACCAGTGAGAAAAGGACCTGTGGTTTTGTGTATGTAATGGACATGCTGGCGGTGTTATGCAAGCAACAGAGGCATCGCTTTGTAGGCGTGATGTGATCCTTGATTGGGGCAAGCAGCCTTGACTGAGGCTTCCCACTAAATAGGACAAGTCAGGACGAGTCTTGACTAAGGCGTGCATCAGCGAGCCTACCATGCTTAGATAGAGATTTGCATCAGCCGGAGGTGCAAGCATATCTAGTGTTGCTAGCTTGGGGAGGCCGTGATTAGGTAGCAACAAGGTGCCGATGGTAGTAGCCTAGCCCTGGTTGAACTTGTCAGCCATTTGTTGGACGTATGAGGCTTTACATAGAAGGACCCTGGGCTGAAACATGTCATGATTGACTTAGATTGCAAGATAGTCATTGAGTTGCTTGAGGGCGTAGAGGGATTTGTTGAGTTGCTTCAGGCTATAGAGGGATTTGTTGAGAAAATAAACCAATTTCTTCCCCTTGCTAGACTTATCCTTTGGGCTAGGTAATGTCAACTCTTTGTTACAGATCACTCTTCAGAAATGCAGATTTGACATCCTTCTGATGTAGATGCCATGCATTATGAGTAGCAAGGGTCAAGATAACTCAGATGGAGGTGTACTTTGCGACAAGTGCAAAGGTATCACTACAATTTTAACCGAGAACCTGAATGAAGCCACGAGATATAAGACAAGCCTTGAGCTTGCAATGATCACCATTAGCATCCAACTTTTTCTTCAAGACCCACTTGTTGTTCATGATGGAGACATTCGCATGTTGTTGGAGAAGGGTCCAAGTCTTCTACTTGTGGAGTTGTTCAAACTCCTCCTCTACTACGGCATGCCACTGGGCACTGTTAGGTCTGGCCATAACATCCTTGTTACTCGTATGATAAACAATCTAAGTGAAAAGAGTAATGTCAAAGCCCTCAGAAGCACTCGAGGGATCCACAAGCATAGCAATGGTGCTCGATATAGAGAACAATTAGGGTGATCTGCGTATTTCTTGCATAGATGCTAGTAGTGATGGAAAGGATTGCTACGAGAGGAGTTGACTAAGTGGAATTGCAAATATAGAAGGGAGGTGTTTTGCAAGGATCACCAGTGGTAAAACATCCTCATTTTCATATAGGACGGAATCAAGGAAGAATTTGAGGTGAACATTTTTTATGTCAGAGAACAAGGGTTGGTGTAAGTGATGGTGGATGGTTGGGGATTGTACGAACCTAAAATCATTCATCAATTGTGACACTTCATCTATAAAACACCGTCTTCTTCTCGATGTCCCACAATCTGTAAGAATTTCTTCTTCCTCATATCCCAACGGATAGCACTTCCTGTTGTGTGACCCCAGCTTTGTCCTGTGCATTATGTGAACCCATGCATAGATCGTGCACCCAAAGATGTGTTGATAGCTGATGTTTGGGCCGTCCCCACTCCAAGCTTCATATTGTGTGTTAGATCTTGCGAATAGTCTCTTGATAGAGAGCTTGTTCGTAAGATAACCAGCTCTTGAAATAGCTTCTGCCCAGAATTTGGGCAAAAAACCTTTTGTATGCAACATGGTCTGAGCTTTGTGGAGGAGCGTGCCCCTCATTCTTTTTGCATTCCCATTTTGTTGGGACGTGAGTGGCACTGAGTTCAAATGTAGGATGCCTTTGTTCTCAAAGAAACGCTTGAGAGTGCTATTGAAAAATTTCCCTCCATTGTCGCTTTGTACCTTCTTGACCCGCACTCATGTTTGGTTTTCATTCTCACAGATCCAAGATATAATGAGGCCAGATAGTTATGTTTTGTAGCAAAGGATTTTTACCCAAACATAATGAGTGGATTCATCAAGTGGGACAAGAAAACAGCTCTTGCATGACATGGATTTTTCCGTGTGATAACATATATCCATGTGTAAAGCCGCTTTGTTGTTGAAATGTCTGAGTTTGACAAAAAAGGATCTTGCATATGTTTCCCTACAAGGCTACCTGTGCAAGGTCTCTCTGACATTCCTCGGAATAATTGCGGTAGATCGTGCACCATTTCTTTGCTGGCCATTCTGTAGAGAGTGTAATGGCCAACATGGCCAAGTCTTTGATGCTAGAGCACCGTCAAAGATTATTTGGAGGTTCACATCTTCTTGTGATTCTGATATTTGGCTTGATTCAGTGGTTGTAGCAAAATCCATTTTTGGTTCTGCTCTAGATTGTCAAAGTGGTGGCGGCGGCTTGGTCTAAAGGATCGTCAAGTTACCATGACGTCTGGAAATGGCAGTGGTCTTGCCGTCCTTGTTGTAGACATTGCAGTTCTTGTCAACGTCAAATGTGACTTTAATTCCCTTCTCATTGAGCTTGCTCACAGAGAGGAGGTTATCTGCTCTCTGGAGAACGTAGAGAGTATTTGTAAATAATTGAAGGGTGGATTTTCCTTCAAGTTCAATGGCAACTTGGACTGTTCCAATGCCAATAGGTGGAATAACACGGTCTTCCCCATTCCGGACGACCTTTGGTCCCACAAGATCCTTCTTATAGATAGACCATGACGTGTTGCATGTCATGTGTTGTGTGCACTAGGAGTCAATGATCCATGCAAAGAATTCCAACTGCCATGAGGAAAGCACTGTCCATGGAGAAAACCCATTTCCTCCGAGACAAGATGATCGTGGTCGAATATGCTTTCCTGTGTTATCTATTGAATGAATGGATCTTTTGATTGACAAGTTATTGTAGCTTAGGGTACATCAAAATGATGTGCAGGAGAGTTCCCTATTCGTTTTGCAGTCATTTGATCAAGGAGGTCTTGATCAGCTGAAGCTCTAGTAAGGAGCTTCATTATGTTGATCTTATTGGCTGTGATTTCAGCCAACTTTGTCACCTCTTCTTTTACATCCTGGACCTCACATGTTAAGAAGGCATGATGCTTTTGTGGATAATCTTGTCAAGGGCAGGAACACACTTGAAAGGTGTGGCCCTCCTTTCCACCTTTGTAGCAGGTGACGTTGGAAAAGTGGTTCTCTTCTACCATTGGGGAGAATTTACTTCTCAAGTTTATTAGATGGAAAGGGAGTACTTCCTGATGTTGATGGGTGAGGCCACTATTTTGGCCTAAGAATGATGCCGACCTTCCTTGGTCGTAGCCCTTTCCATTCCCATATGTCTCATACTTCTTCTGTCATGGATTTTAAAGACTAGTATATACTACTGATTTACCTCCAGCTTCCTTTACCAGCGTTTCTTCTATGTGCATAAGAGTTTCACATATCGTCTCCATTGTCTATTTGTATGGTGCTCCTGCTGCAACCAAAGTTGTTGTAGCACCTCTCGCAGAATTCTGTCCACCTTGCTAGTTCGCATGTGAAGCTCTTGCTTGATTTTCTTCTGGAGCTTTTAGCCTTTGATCAAATTGTATTCCTTGACCTTGAAATGTTACAATTCTTTCAACACTTGAATCAAATTTGCTTGGATGTTTGCTGAAGAGATTGAGAATCATGACACGTTCAAATATGGCTTCCCCCATACTTGTGATCTTGCTCGTAAGCGTTTGGATGTATGTAATGTGGTCTTCCAACTATGGCCAATGAGCCATTTTTATTCATGAAATTCCTTGAGAAGAATACAGAGAACTTATTCACTTACTTTGTCATATCTCATGTCAAGGCTTTTCGGGCAATCCTTCAATCTAGAGTAGCGTTGTTGTTGTTAGAGATAAAGAATTTGAGTCGTTCTATGACATGGAAGGTGATGATGGTGAACGCCTGGTCACATCTTCTTTGCCAGATATGTTTTTGTTATGGAGTGGCACCAACCTCTATTGTCTTTCCCAATGGGTCCAAGACCAACCCCACAAGCCCTTTTTTCAGAAGTATGAGCTTGATATCAAAGGTAAACTTGTGATACCCTGCTGCTTGATGATTTCGATTTTAACTTTTTTTTTGTGGTCGCACTTTACCGAATCTGATTTTTTGTCGATTTTATCCAGGCACCAATTTCATTCACATGCATCATGATTGAATTCAAAGTGTGACAATGCATTTTTCATTTTGGTGTGTCTAAGCAAATCTATTTTGTTCACATCATGGCCGTTCGTGAATATTGGAATATTATAAGCTCGTTATGTGCGATGTTCGGCTTTGGCTTACTTGCATTGTCCGAGGTTGTCTTTTTTGCGTGTTATTGATGTGATTTGTGTGATTGGCTATTGGAGCGAGATGCATCTTCCCCGCATCGCTGTCATATTAGCGACGTGCTTGGAAACCTAACACAACGGCTCGAAATCAGACGAACTGACACACTAGTTCGCGGAATCGAGAAATTGACCAGTACCGGTCGTCGAATTTAAAGAAGCAGCTCCGTACTTTCAACAAATTCAAAGCTTACGATGAGATATAAACCCGATGAAGAAATCAAAAATTTCTAAATTTTTAACTGCTAAATGAATGAAATCATCAGGTAGTAGGGTAATTCTTTCATGTAAGGGTTGAAGCTTGTATTGATCACCACTAAATGATGCCATGGTGATGTCATTGCCGCAGCTCGTTAATTTCTTGCTGTTTTTGTCGTGTCAAGGTGGTCAAGGGAGTCTTCAAGGTGATGCGGTTTGACTTAAACTTGGCAACGTGTGCTCATAGCACACATTTTAAAAACGATCCCCCAGGTTCTTGAATGCTAATCAAATCAGGTTGAAGTACTTCTGCTATGTTTGCTTTTACTCATATGCATGAGAGTTTTGATTTGACCTTCTGTCACACATCTGTTCTTAGCACACACTCCACTGGACTGAATTGCTTGTCATAGGAAGCTGGAACTCAAGACGCAAGTGGGGATAATGACTAGAGAAATAATCTCGTCGAATCATTAAGAAATGACAAAGAACAGCATGATCTACAAAATACTCCTTTAGTTGCCAAGTGCTGAAAAATACAAGTGATGGACAGTCTAGATCTCTCTGTCTTGTGCAATTTGTCTGTACCCGACGTAAGTGATGGCTGACGCCTTGATCTTTGGTCAGACCGGATACCATAACATCGCGCCGCTCCAAATTTCTATGCTGGAAATTCCACTGCTTGCTCTCTTCCCCTTGCTCCCTGACGTTACGTCTCAGAATTGTGCAATACTATTTTGAGTATATCCAATTGCTCCACATACTTCTGTCAGAACACAAGTACAATGGGCAGGGGAGGCATGGGATTACCCTCTTTCCTGACCCAAGCATAGAGATAGATGAGAGGATGGAGGAGTAGATAGGAAGAGGGTCTGGAGAGAGAGTGGCGACCTCTCCCCTGGCTCTCCTGTCCATTTTGCTTATGTCAAAATTCAGTTAGGACTCAAACGACACGAGTTGCTATATTGTGAGGACATGAAAGAGATTTAATCCAAATTTTATACCTTATTTCAAAATGATTGATCGTTTGTCTTGATGTGAAAATCCTCATGTTTGTAATCCTAAAATGTGGGAGGTCAAGATGAAACGTTTCGGTGGGGTTGACACATTAGATCATAAAAGCGGAAGTTGTTTTAAATTATTTTAATGTTTTCACTCATTTTAGTCGACTTTGGTGGATACTTACATAGTTATCATTTCCAATTCTTGATATATCTGTGTTTATTTAATTTATTTTTTTAATAAAGAATGCATCCATGAATAAAATCCATGTCTATTTCATTCCTTGCACACATATGCATTTAGATTTATACATTATTTGTTTCATTTTATTAAATAATATCAATACTATTTTTGGCATCACTTTACATTGATGATATATATATTTCTTAAGGTTATGATGTAAAATTTACAGATTTTACGGGCATGCACTTCATTTATCTATTAATTCATCTAACTTATATGAATTGGAAAATGAGACATTTTTTTACATGTAATGTTTTACACAAAGGAGAAATGATTAGCTTTAGACATAATGGTTCTGACCACTAACCGCGGTTATGGTTATGAATGTGATTGGCTTCATGTTTGAATCTAAATCATTTTTGAAAGGATATATATGATTTTCCATTCAATATAAATTCTTAGTGTGCAAATGTGGTCAATGAGTCAAATAGTTCTATGTTGGGTCGCATAATTCTTAAGAAGATAGATGGTATTCAACTATTTACTTGTGTCTAATGAAAAACACTAAATATGGGCTGACCTAAGTTATAAGTGCATAGTCTTCTAATCACACCACTCACATTAACATTATCATAACAAAAACATAGTGTTTAAAAATCGATATTTGCATTCATGTTGTATTGTTGCATTCATATTTTGTATTGCAAAAAACTTTTTCGAAGTAACTTGCTGTGATTGTTTTTATGGCCAAAATACATCATCACAATGTGATGTTGGCTTTGTGTCATTCTCTTTATAAGTAATATATTTTCAATGGAGATTTCCATGTGGGTAAGAATGTTATAGAGTAAATAGTAACTTATTCTTTTTTTTAATGACTTCAATCAAGGGAAGGTAATGAATGTTTAATGGAGAAACGATGTAATAAACTAGAATGATTGGTACACATATTATGTTTGGAGGAGTTGTAATGGAGGTCTAAGTACACTTCCCCCTATTCAGTGGTGCAAGTGAGCATCCACCAAATTGCTTTAAGTTATGTTATCTTTTGGTGATTCATTCCATTACTTCATGTTATTGCAACAAGGTGCTTTATTTTTTGTGGCATACTCAGTGTCTCATTCACGATTTGGGGGCACTCAGTGCACTTTCCGTTTTTCATAAATACGTAGGGAGGTCAAACTCAACCCCGACGGCTCGGTACAGCAAGGAGGAGGAGAATGCGAGTGCGCGAGTGAGCGCCAGAGTGAAGTTCACGCCAGCGCTAGGGGGTCATTTTGCATGAACCCCCATGCGACATTCTGAACACGCCACGCGATGGTCGGTGTCAACCCCTCGACAAATTACGTGTGGACACGTTATCCGTCGAGGAGCTCCCTCTGGCGGGAGCTCCTATTATCGAGCGCGGTCAACAGGAGAGCCCATAACGGTAACTGCGACCATGCGTCGGTCGCAGTACCATCAGTGGCGTGTCCGACACAGTGACTACACCCACTGCCGGGAGGCATAAGAGAGCAACAAGGCGGCTCGCCAAGAGAAGGGAGAGACTGTCAATCTTGACGACCAACGGCCCAAGAGTTCTCGCACTAGGTATTAGGTGCAAGTAGAGCACCAAGTTTAGGTGTAAGCAAAGCACTAGGTCCATGAGCAAGATAGGATAGCAGTAGGCAAGGGCCAAGACAGGCCGGCCGGGCAGTATAAATACCTTGTACTCTATTCATTGTAACAAACTTGATCCTCGAATTTTTGGTTTTGAGACTTCTCCAAGTATAACTTTTCCACTACGATTGTGCCTTCCACACACCAAGGAGAGCACACACTCCTATAATTATGAAAGGGATTGTATTTCATGCTCTCTCTTTAATAAAAACCTACCTCATGTCAAAATAGAGTACATTCATCTTCTTTCCATCTCAGTTTTATCTTTGTATGCATCCAATATGGCTGAATTTCAAAGAAAATGTCTAAATTCATCATCATTTTCACCTTCCATCATTTTTTCAACAAATTCTTTGCTCTATCTCGTAATTTTATCTATTGTCACTAAGGAGATGTGGACCATTTGATTTCCAAAATATCCATTCACATCTGTTAAATTTAATTCCATTTGGATCTTAAGGTTCACTTCCTTGACATACATATTCCTTCACCTCCACCTTTGGAAGACAATGGGAGCATAGACCTTCAGGTTGAGGACACCCTTGGAAACTAACAAGGGACTATTGTGGATCATCTTTTCAAGGATGAGGCCTTTTAATTACATCACAAAGGCTGGGATATTGGAACTGAATATGGAGTTCAGATTAACTAGTTGAGGGTTATTCTGTATGTATGAACTAACGTCTTTTAATGTCGTAAGATGTCCTCACCAAAAAGGGCATTTGTTACTACTAAATCATATACAAGTCTATCTTCTATCATGAAGGTCCAGGTCCATTCTAACGGATGCCATATTTTTATGCAGATTTTTTTGGGGGTTGCTTGTTTGGATGCTATGTTTGATTTTCTCTAAAAGATTCTAATATGTTCCACCTATTTGTAGAAGGGTTGAGTGAAATGTCAAAATTCATATCTTTTAACGATATTGTTTGGGAGAATTATTCATACCTCCAAATTCCTCCAAATGGCACCCAAAATCCTCCAAATTGCTGCAAATGCATCCAAATTCCTCCAATTCCTCCACATTCCTATGAATTTGGAGGAATTCCTCCAAGGAATTCCTCCCAATTCCTCCAAATTCCTTCAAATTCTTCCAAACTGCTCCATATTCCTCCAAATTCCTCCAAACTCTTAAAAGATGCACTTAAATAATGTCAAGATGCTCAATTTCTTCACAAAGTTTTCAATTCAAATAATTTCAATCAAGAATCAAATGTGCCTCTTCTTTCATGTGATCATGTCCTCAAGTATGCATCAATCTTGCCTTTGCACTTGTATGCATGTGCTCGCTTGTTTGAACACTTTTTTTTTGAAACACTTTTTGAAAACTATAATTCATTCTTGTTTTTTTATCTTACCATTGTCCTTGGTTACAGAAATGTAATTTGTTCACAATTTACCGTCTTTCCTTCATTACGATTTGTGTTGGTGTGTGGTGTGTGCATGTGTGTGTGTGTGTGTGTGTGTGTGTGTGTGTG
>SZWC01013691.1:3772-33971 GCA_023375785.1 Penium margaritaceum | reverse complement strand
GTGCATCTTCCCTCTCTCCGCACGGTGCAGTCCGATCCGTCCCCTTGCACAAACGCCTTAACGAGGGTATCCAGCGGGGAACAGATTGCTGCTGCAACAGCAGGAGCAGCAGGTGCTTGCGGCAGTAACCTTGATCGCAGCGATGTTAGCAGCAATGGCAACAACAACAGCAACGGCCACTACGATGGCAACAGCAGCAGCATCAGCAGCAGGAGCAGCAACAGCAGCTGCAACGGCCATAGCAACTCGAACGGGCGAGTATGCCACCACTGCATCCCCTGCTCAATGACTGGCGCAGCCCACGGGGTTACCACGTGTCAGCAGGGTGGCACAAGCCGCCTCGGACGGCCGCCCCTACGGGCGGGCGCAGAGAACATCTTCAACTGGGCCGCCAGGGCCCGCATCGCCTCGAAAGCGCTGCCGTCGCCGCTGCCTTCCTCGTCGTGAAGCTTCCAGGAACCCTCCCATCGTGTGAACGGTCCCGTCAGTACCCTCAGTCCCGTCGGTTANCCCCCCCCCCCCCCCCCCACCCCGACCCTTCACTGCCGGGCTCGCCTCTCCTGCGCGGTTCGAGGTGCCAACTGTTTCCTTTACGGGGAAGAAGGGAAAGCGTAGTCCAACGGCCTGCATAGATCTATGTGAGAGATCTATCAGCCACACGGACACAAGAACTGTGCTCTCAGGTTTGGCCTAAGCCCCCTCAGATGTGACTCCCGCCACTGGGACGGTGGAGGGGCAGGGGTGGGGGGAAGAGGAGCGCTTCAGGCCTCCTCATCTAACCCCTTATGAAGGCAATGGGGACCATCGAGCATTTTTCTCAACAAGTCTGGGATGGCCGTCTGATTTTTTGGCAAGGAGCAATGGGCCACTACAGATGTCTTTTTGTTCGGTAGACAGAGAAGAGCTCACTTGGAGCCGCACTCGGCAGAAGAGTTAGTGTTTTGAGTCTCAGAACGTCTCCTTGATTTGCTTGTGTCTACACATTTGTCTTTCAACTGTTCCCTTCCATGCAAAAGAAAAGGGTGAGAAGGGAAAAGGGGTTAGTTTCTCACTGGGAATGCCAGGTAATTGGTAATCCTCTGGAAAGTGGCGGACCATGTGCTACATCGGTTCGGTGTCTAGCATGGAACTTCAATGGCTTGTCCCAAGCCACCAAGCACTGATGATTGGCATCCATACCATGGTACGAAAAGAATACGTCCAGCACTGCTCGTAACTCACGGCTGGGAGAGGAGGGAGTCACGAAGCAAGAAATGATACTTTCTATTGTGTTGTAGTTGGATGTTGATGCATGGTGGCCTCTTGACTTCACCACTCATGCACATGAGTAAACTGAAAAAACAAGGGTGTGTTGTACAACTAGCGAGTTCATGGAGTTTGTGCATGGGCTTTGAGTTTGAGTACCCTACCGTGGGTAGCAGCACGTAGTGAGGGAATGAAGAGAAGAATGAGAGGGGCAAGTCCATAGAACAAAAACATGGCATGGAAACAGACGAGGGACGTCACCTGCATCAGTGGGTGATGAGGGACGTCACCGCCTTGCAGCAACCATAGCAGCTGCAGCAGCAGCAGCGGCGGCGGCGGCGGCGGCGAGCAGCTGCAGTGTGCAGTCCCAACTGCACACGCGCATAGCAGCAGCAGCAGCAGCACGTGCAGCAGGGGCAGCCAAGGCGGCAGCAGCACCTGCTGCTACCCCAATTGCTGCGACGGGAAGCTGCATTGCAGCTTCCCGCGGCGAGCTCGCGGCGAGCTCGCAGCGAGCTTGCGGCGAGCTCGCCGCGAGGGTCGAGCCAGGCAGCCAAGAGAAAAAAAAAAAAGGAAGGAGGGGGAGAGGACACTGGGGGGGTTCCCCGAGTGGGCCACCCAAAGACAACCCCAAAAGGGGCACCCGAGGAGGTGGCACCTGAGAAAAAAAAAAGGAGTGAAGAAAAAAAAAGAACCAGGTGCACCCACACGTTGGTGCACTAACTCGCCGTCGGCAAACGACGGCGACTGCAACAGCAGCAACGGCCGCGTGAGACGCGATAGTAGCAGCAGCGGCGAAGGTGGTCGGAGGCCACAGTCGTCGGCTGACGACAGCAACCAGAGCAACAACAGCACCGAAGGCGACTTGAGGTCGCACGGCAACCAGGCGATCCTGGTCCGACGCGTAGCAGTCGGACATCAACCTACCACGAGCGTAGTGGTGGCCGTCCTCGTGACCGCGTCACAGCACATTTGAGACATTGTGCTTTGATCGCCCGGTTCCCCCTGTGGCCTTGTGCCAGCGGGAGCGGGTGTCATACACTCACCCACGCCGGGCTCCTGAGATGAGCACACCGACGTGGCAAGGGGCGCAGCCGGCGCCTTGGCTGGCACCGGCATTGCAGGTGTGGCAGGCGCCACGAGCGCAGTGGCAGTTGCAGCCGTGGCACACGCCCCAGGCGTCCAACGACTTTGCCTGCTTCTTTTGCAGCGACCGACACCATGGCTGGCGCCAGTGTCGCCAGCGCCTTGCTGGGCGGCGACCTCCCTGGTTACGGTCCCGCCCTACTCCACTATCGGACTCAGTGACATTAGCTCATACCGTCGCACCCCTCAGTGGAGCTATGGCGGTGTTGTACAACGAGCTCCAGGGTCTGAAGCGCACGGTGCAACAGCTGACAGACCATGTGGTCTCTAAGCGGGCCGTTGCCACCGTGCCGCTTCAAACACCCCTATCTTCCTCCTCGCCATCCTCACCTCCATCGGTGTCATCACCTGACCATGCCACACCTCCCGACCTTAGCTCCACCTCTGATGCCCTCCGCTCTGTCCTCGAGTCAGTTGGAGTCATCACAACCGTTGACCCCTCCGCTTCTCTGCTAGTCCCTTCAGCTCGGCGTCGTTGCGCTCGCACTTGGCACGCGAGGCAGCGGACGGCACATTTGGCGAGACGTGCCCAGGAGGCAACAGCAGTCGCAGCAGTGGCAGACGTCAGCATGGAGATGACTCTCTCGTCCCCAGTCGCAGGATTGTTGCGGCATCCCTTTGCAGCTTCTACCGGTGCGTCGGTCGAGGGAGGGATGGAGTGTCCACCGACGACCACCGGAGAGTGCAGCAGGGATGCGACAGACAGTGCTTCACGACAGGACGCTCTCCGTGAGGACGAGACATCCGAGGAGTGGTCCGACGTGGAGTCCGAGGCGGACGAGTGGTCCGACGCGGAGTTGGAGGCAGACATAGAGATGGGGATGGAGATGGAGACTACAGTTGACGTAGTAGAGACCACGAGCACAGAGGCATGTGTGGCAGCAGCAATGGATGGGGCAGTAGTAGCAATGGCGATGACAGCGGACACATGTGGAGCAGACGTCCAGGCAGTGGGTGTGTCGGCAGCCATCGACGTCGTGACAGTAGCAGCAGTTGCAGTCATTAGTACTGACAGGATGCCGGCAGTGGACGCGCTTGTTGGTGCAGACACCACGATGGTCGTTGCTCCTATAGTAGCTGGTACAACTTGCGTAGGGGTAGACTCTCCCTCAGCCACAGCATCTGCCATTGCAGATACACATGTGGAGGGGGTACCCGGAGAGGTAGGAGACGTCAAGGTTGCCAGCACTTTTGCTATGGCCAGTGCCATTGCGGAAGTTGTCTGTGGAGGCGCAGCCGTCGCGAAGGACGCAGCTCGAGAAGTAGCTGATACACCAGCAGCCGAGCAGGCCCCTGCACTCGAGCATTTACACTCTGTGCTTCGCGACCAGGAGGATGCAGTCACACGTGCGGACAGGCACCTACAGGACCTCACGCTTGAGCTACGTGCAGCGAGCACACGTTGGAGCACCGCAGACGCCGCGGGTCGTCGGTTAGCGGTAGTAGACGTCCAAGATGTGTACACGCGCCTCGAGGCTGCTGAGTGGACGTTCCACGGTGCAGTGAGGAGACGGTCGGACTTGCGCCGACAGTTGGAGGAGGTAATATCAGTGGATGCTTCAGCAGCGACGGCCCGTGTAAGAGCAACAGCTACCGTGACCCACAGTGTTGACAACGGAGTGGCGGTTGTGCCCACGGCATCAGCTGAGCGTACAGCAGTCACCCCTACAGGCGCATCTATCGTGGAGGATGCAGAGCGAGCTGCAGACCTCCGGCTCATGGCTGCCCTTACCGGCATCGCTGACACCATGGCTGTTCCAGCCGTCGACACACCTACACATGTCCAAGCTACAGTTCCCATACTCGAGCGCCTGCGCTCCGCGGTCGACGAGCAGGAGGTAGATGTGGCTCGAGCGGAGGCGCACGTGCAGGGTCTCATGGCCGAGCTTCGGGAGGCCAGCAGCCGTTGTTACACTATGGATGTTCCAGCACGGCAGGCTGCCCAGGAGTGCGTGGAGGATGTGCACACGCATCTCGAGGCAGCTGAGAGGTCTTTACAGGATGCACGTCGGAGACGGGCGGACGTTCAACGGCAGGTGGACGATTGGATGCAGCGTCTGCACTTGCAAGAGGTGCTAGAGAGTTGTAGAGGTAGTGGCTGCTGCTGGTACACCTGTCACTCGGCCGTCGACTCCTGGTCGGACGTCGGCATCCGTTGGTGAATCTACCTCCATGTGGTATGTATGTTCCATGCACGCAAGCAGGTGTGGTCTAGACCCGGACCCCGGAGACATGTTCTGAGGGTCATGAGGAGACCTTGTTGCTTTGTACCTCTTGTGTGATGTTTGGCACATGTATGTGTAGATTATGTGCTGCACGGTCGAGACCCGGGCACTTGGTGAGTTACACCACTGTCTCGAGGAGACCTTGTATTATGGTTAGTGTTTACGACGGACAGTGAGTGTAGCCCCTCACGTGTCATTACGGTGACGGCTGTGTCTGCCAGGGGGAGTGTTGGTTTGTGTGGCTTCCACCCGTCACTAGCGATGACGCGTGATTATCCGTATACCCAGTACTGGTGATATGGAATGGCGTTACCGGAGAGCATGACGACATGATCCATGGTGCGGACGCAACTGGCGCCAGGGCACCGACGAGTGGTGGCTACGTGCACTACCAGCTGCCTGACAGCTGCCACGAAATTCCGGGTGATTGTCGGGGTCCTTTCTGGATTTTCTACAGACGATAGAGTTTTCTCCGTGGACTAGCTCCCGAGCCCGATTTGCATGTTTTGCATTGTCTGTCCACCGATTGATGCCAGACTTGTGCGTGTGACCCGTTGTAGCGTCCGGCTCGAGATTTTGCATCTCTAGGCTCAGACAGTGGTGCATTCGGATACCTATGCGCAGGTTTATGGCCAAAACAGTGATTTTAGGCCAGTTTTAGGACAAACTGACACTGCGCGTGCGTCACTTGCCGTGAGCCGCAACAGGTATTTATGTTGTGTTCTTGTCAGATTTGAGATTTGAGCTTCTTGACACTCTGTGCGTGTCCCTACCCAAACCCTTGCAGTTTTTGCCTCTGTCTTGTGACCCTTGTCACACGCTGACCTAGCGTTGACGCCTAGTGTCGCGGCAAGTGGTTTGGAAGGTTCCTAGAAGCTTCTCTAACTGTACATGGATACAAACAGGAGCAACGACTCAACCGGGAGCATCACGAGAACACAACAAACCAACAGCATGGACTACAGCCTTGAAGACGTTACTGCTGAGTGCCCTTGTAAGAAAGTGAGTCCTCTGCTGTCGAGTGTCAACCCAGACGATCTGGACATGACCTGTAGCCACTCTCTCGTGCACAAAATGATGCTCAACATTGATATGGGTTGGAACTACTAAAGCGCAAGTTGGGGCAGTGGCATTGTTGATGCAACGTGCGGGCTTCCACGCTCGTTGCTTAGTTTGGTGCCCCCTCAGTCTGCGCTCTACAGTCTAAGTCTAAGTGCTCTGAGTTTGTTACTCAAAAGTGCGCGCTCCAGTGTCAGCGCCAGAAAGCAGCTGAAAACTGAAAGTGACTGATTAGGAATGAAGAACAAACAACAATAGGAGACCCCTCCAAGTTCTAGCTCCCCCCAGCTCTGTAGAACTTGTGACTTGGCTATCCAGCCAATCAGAAAATAAACATTTTTTTGGCAGGCAGGGTTCTCTCGATGAGCACTGCCAGATGGCCGACAGCCCAAAACCAGGGCGTCGCCCGTTTTGCCTGAAATCTGGGCAATAACATAATACCGATGTTGCAAACGCAGTCGTGCGGTCAGAAGCATCTAGAAAAACAGCATCAAAGAGTTATGGCTGCCCGAACCCAGGCAGTGCATACGACAGTCCATGGTGCCAAACAATGCCACGCTAACATGAGACATGGACCCTAAGCAGAGCATCACGCTGCACACACAATGGTATAGTCAGAGCCAGCGCTGGGCGCATGCAAACAGCATCTGTGGTGGCAGTGACCGCCGGCGGCCCGAGCGCCAAGGAGGCATGTCGATGGAGTTGAGCACGTTGGCGCAGGGAGGAGGCTCCAGCAAAGAAAGTGTAGGCTTCAGCGTGCATCGGCTCCACCGGACGACACTCTAGCAGCGTTGAGTCTTGCCGTCAGTCATCTGCACGCTGATGTACACAAGTCGAGAGGAGACAATAGAGCAGAATGAGAGATGCGAAAAAACCAACACTCCCCCATGACTCACAGGCGCAGTGCACATAGACAGGCAGCGACACATATGTTGAGACTCCCCCAGGGCACATATGTTGTGATTCGTGACGTTCTTTTTGACCAGTACAGTTTACTGCGACCACTCGGCCGTGTCCATACTTGTGCAGATCCTTGATGCGGACCCTGGTGGTACCGGTGCATCATTTGGTGGCGGACTACCAGCTTGCAGCTGATCAACATCCGTTCCAGAGCTCTGGATGCTACCCGGGACTCTTACAATTTTTCTACGGCACGCAGGAGTTTATCGGTGCACTAGCCGTGGGCCCGATTTACATGTTTTTGCATTGTGTGTCCACCGTTTGATGTTAGATGCTTGCATGTGACCAATCGTAGCATTTGACTTTTGACCTTGCACGTCTAGGTTGAGACGGCGTAGCGTTCTGACATGTCTGCGCAGAGTTACGGCCGAAACAGTGGTTTTGGGCCGGTTTTAGGACAGATCTTGCACTGCCACCTGCGACACCCGCCGTGCGCCGCGGCAGGTACTTATGCCATGGACCTGTCATTTGTCATTCCTCTCTGCAAGTGCTATTGAAGCATTCTCACACTTTGCCTTGTGTCTCCTAGCCACATCCTTGCCGTTGTGTGCACGAATTGTGATTGTCGTCATCGTCTGACAAGGCACTGATGCCTAGTCAGCGACTGTGTTGCAAGAAAGCTTCCATGCATCTCCTCATGGTATCAGAGTGGTGAGATAGTTCTCACCGAGCTGCGCACCAGAGATGCAACAGAGCAGCAGTAGTGAGAGTCACCCCTGCAACATATCCACAAGGACCTATAGACGACGATAGCCGATCGCTGTTGACTTCGCTCACCATCACCACGTGAGACTGCATGAGCAGCAGCCGCTAGCGGCAGCAGGCAACAGCTGTAGTAGACTACAGCCGCCAGCAGCTGCCGAGATTAGCACATGCAGTAGTAGTAGTACTGAGTAGCAGCAAGAGTAGCACTAAGCAGCAGCAGCGCGCGACGGCAGTAGTACAGCAGCAGCACACGGCACCAACAGCACATTAGCAGCACAGTAGCAGCGACAGCAGCAGAGGTGGCAATAGCATAGCAGAAGCGCAGCAGTAGTGGTAGCAGTAGCAGTAGGAGCAGCAGCGCAGTAGCATTAACGGCAGCAGCGCGTGGCGGTGGCAGCGGCGTGCAACAGCCGCAGCGCGCAACAGTAGCAGCAGCGCACAGCTACTGCCACCGCCGTGCACGCAGCCGCCAGGCAGCTGTTCCGTACGCAGCCGCGCGACTGCTGCTGCAGCTGACGCCACAGTAGCAACAGCAGCTGAGCGGAAGCTGTTGCGCAGCTTTCGCATAGCTTCCGCGCGGCTGCTGCGGAGGGGGCGCCTGCTCGCACAGCAACCGCGAAGGTTGACCAAAAACAAAAAAGAAAGAAGAAGGGAAGGCGAACTGATGTCAGCATTTTTCCTTGCTGATGTCATCAGGTCATGTTGACGTCAGCCACTTCCTGCTGACGTCAGCACTTGCCTTGGTGAATTTTTTGGTCGGAGGGTCAAAAGTTTCCAGTGTTTCAAATCGTCAAGAAACGCTCACGTTTCTGCAATTCGACCACGTTGACGTCTCAGCCCATGATGAGCGGCAACATGGCTTTGTCCAGCGATAAGGGGAAAAGGGTAGTAGATCCCTCTTCTTCCTCCTGAGGGGTCATGTGCCCACGTTCCTAGGCTATTGAGGACCTGCGGAGCTAGCAGGACGAGATGCGTCGCTTGCAGCGGGAGCAAATTGACGCCATCCGTACACTCACCGAGCTTCTTCGAGGTCATTGCACGACACCAAGACAGACCTTCCCGGGAGCGGCCGGGGTTGCACCCTCTACACAGCAGTCAGCTCCAGCACCGGAGACAAGAGGTGGAGCCAACCCGCCACCTCTTGATCCTTGGGACGAGGATCCAGACATGCAAGACATGGAGGGCGACTCCCCCGAGCGCGAGATTCATGTGCTTCAGGAGCGTCTCCGATAGCTTCAAACGAGCTCTCGGCCCCTACACACCTCTTGCTTTCCCGAGTTTTGATCGATGCCTGACCTCCACCCCAGCGCCTTCCCTCTTCCCGGTGTCTCTCCCATCCCTCGTCCTTCACAGCCTGTGGTTGTTCTCCCTACGGAGCGGCAACCCAAGGACTTTGAGACACCGCCCCCACGGTATGTCAACGAGGACGGTTTTGACTGCCGGGAGATCCTTTTCAAGGTTAGGGCCACTTCAGAGGGTGTGTGACCCTACTACCAGAGTCCGCATTAGCCTGCGGACCAAGCACAGGTGCTGTTAGCGACTAGGGTTATGCGCGGACTTCTCTACGCCATGTCGTGTGAGACTGTCGTCGACTTTTGCTCGTTCCTTGGCGAGGCGAGCACAGGCACCGGCGTTGATCCACGTGTGGACTGGGGCCTATCATTATCCTTGCTTGCTACAGAGACACACGCCACCCGCGCCACGGACATCCGTGCCTTTCACTCCCTTTGTCAGGGGCCAGCCGAGCCTGTAGCCGACTACTGGCAATGAGCCATGCGCATCTACACGCGCCTTGGGACCTCACGAGGTACACAGCTGTGGGCGCTCCGCACGATCATGCTCGGAGTTTGCCTTGAGCACACAGACATCTTCATGAGGTGCAGCGACGCCGTGCTCGAGCCTTTTTGGGCCTCACTACAGCTTCTTCCCTGGGCGCACCAGCTCTTTCTCCAGGTGACTTCTGTCCGTGAGGCGGCCGTGGCTCATCAGGAGACCTCCATTGTTGCAGCAGTCGTTGCATCACCACCGACGCCCCTCTTCCAGAATCCCTCTCCATCCTCTGTCACGTCCTCCTCCTCTTCTACCCCAATTACACCGACTCAGACACAGGGTGTTGCGGCAGCAGCACAGGGGAAGAAGGGGCGACGGAGGCGCGGCTCAGGCCAGCAACAATCACAACAGCACCCATCATCGGGCAGTAGTAGTGGACGCTCCATTCACTGTTACAACTATGGAGGCACCCATCGCTATACCGAGTGCCAGCAGCCACTTGACTGGGTGTAGATTAGTCGCGGGCTCCAGGCTGCGCACACACTATGGTCCACGTTGAGCAGCACATCCTCCGGGCGCACGGCAACCACGATCGCAGTAGTTCCCGCTTCTCCACCGACGAGCAGCAGGGACCCGCACCCACATGACCGCACCGTCGTCGAGCTCCGACACCTTCTAGCGCTTTGCTTTCAAGGAGGTGCGAGTGTGTTGTCACAGCCAGGTGGTCCACAGACTGTCTGTTTGTCTGTTCTTGTGGCTCGGGATGACTCGTGTGGGGGGGCACAGTCGGCATTTGATGACGATGGACATGACTGTACGGATTGGATTCACGAGTCTCACCTTTGCGCCCTTTGTTCCTCCTCACCTGTTGCCCAACGTCCGTCTGAGGCTCAGTCTTCCATTCCCCGTTGTACAGTGACGTCCTATAGTCGTGTTTCCGGTGGCACTTGGACCATTGATTCCAGTGCCACTCATCATATGACCTGTCGTCGTATTGATTTCGTTGTTCTCGGCCCTCTTGCGTCTGTTTTTTCCGTCCGCACAGGCTTTGGTCAGTCCTTGCCAGTCCAGGGTATTGGGGTCGTATGTTCTGATGGTCCGTCTGGCCCCTAGTATCTTTCCGAGGTGCTCTTTGTGCCTGATATTGAGCTGAGTTTGCTTTCTGTACGTACTTGCACACTGATGGGACTCTCTGTGGAGCACACTACAGAATCCGCAACCTCTACTCCTTGACACTCGTTGCGTTGTTCTTCGTACCTCTCTTGTGGATGGCCTATATTGTGTCTCTCGGACCTCTACTCCTTGCTCCCCCTGCCCCTCTGCTCGTGTTTTTATCACTAATGTTCTGTATCCTGAGCACCAGCGATTGCTTCATTGCCGTCCGTGTCATGTAGGCTCCGACACTGTGTCAAAGCTCATTTGGACACAGCCCGCCCTCGGTCTTTACACGAGAAGCCGCCCAAGACCGACTTTCTCTTCTGTGCTCAGGATAAGATGCATCGTTGCACCTACCCTGACTCCCGTTCATGCGCACTTTGCCCTCTCGAGTTAGTCCATTTGGACCTTCTTGTCTCCTTCCTGTCGAGTCTCTGTCCGATCGAGGCCGATACGTCTTGACCCTGACTGATGACTTCACTCGGATGTGGTGGGTCTACAGCATGCACCAGAAGAGTGACGCCGCTCTCGCGGTTTGCCTCTGGCTAGTGATGGCTGAGCGTCAGTCCCGCCACATGCTGCACACCTTCCGCTCGGAGCGCGGCGGTGAGTTTCTTGGCAAGATGGACAGCTTCTTCGTGGAACAGGGGATTTTTCACCAGGTGTCCGCTCCTACTACTCCTAAGCATAACGATGTTTCAGAGTGTTGGAACCACACCATGGAGGATGCGGTTCGTGCTATGCAATCTCAGTGTGGTCTTCCAGAGTCCCTCAATTTTGAAGGCTTTGCCTACATGACTTGGGTCTGGAACTGCCTCTTGCACGGTCCTCTTCCGGACCACGTCACAACGTATGAGCTCTGGTTCGACCACCGTGCTGACCTACACCTCGCTCGCGTCTGGGGATCCTTGGCTTCTGTGTGGTACACCGAGGACCAGCAGGGGTCTAAGGTCTCACCGCGGGGTCGCTTGTGCGCCTTCGTCGGCATCTCCCCGCTGTCAAAGACATGGGGTTTTTGGGACCCTGCTCGTTGTCACATTGTTGAGTCCCTCACCTACCGTGATCTGACTTCCATCACGTCACCGTCCGTCACACACGTTCCTACGTGTGAGGTTTCTCGACGGATGGGTGAGTCTGTGCCTGCAATGCACCACTCTCCAGGCTAATGTGTCCATTCAAGCTCCCACCACTTCTCCGGCTCTTGATGACCCAGCGATCATCGCTGTCGGTCCAGAGATTTCTCCAGCACCGCCGGCTTCTACCCATGTCCCCTCTCATCCCACAGGTACCCATGATCCTGTACCTGTACGTACTCCTGTAACCTTACCTGTGTTTGTCGGCACTCCTGCCTTAGTGCGTGGACCTGGCTCACCTGCTCCTACTATCATACCGAGCCCAGTGTCTCCCACACCCGCATCTCCTCGCACGCCATTACCAGATCCCTTGCCTCAACCCTCCCTAGTTGTGATTGTGCCCGTTCCTGAGCCCGAGGTATGCCCCTCGAGCCCGGGTTACTCCTGTGAGCCTGGCGGTCGTCTTCGACCATTGGACTCTGGCGCTCAGCGAGTGTCTGGTCCCGCACCTAGGCGCTCCACTCACAGCATCGCGAGTGGTGATCCCTGCACAAAGGCCCTAGGCCTGAGTGTCCGCACTGAGCACACAGAGGTACATCCAACATGTCCCGTAGGACACAAAATCGTCACTCACGAGTTTCATATTGCTTGTGATGCAAGAACCGATCTTGTGGTCGTCAGACCTAACACTCAGAGGCGTGGCTCTTGCCACGCAGAGCTCTCCCTCAATGGCGCCTGACCCGGGCACACTGAGGGAAGCTCTCTCATCATAGGATGCTGACGCTTGGCGTGCTGCCTACAAGGATGAGCTTTGCGCCATCCGAGAGCACAGAGTTTACAAGCTAGTCGACCTTCCACCTGGGAGGAAGGCTATTCAGGTCAAGTGGGTCTCTCGGAAGAAAGTGAAGTGAGATAGCTCGCTGGAACTCCACAAGGCTCGCTTGGTTGTGAAGGGGTCCTCTCAAATTGAGGACATTGATTACACTGACACATTTTCCCCTGTTGGCCGCATGACCTCTGCTCGAGCTCTGTTCGGTGTAGTGGCTCTGCATGACTTGGAACTGCACCAGATGGATGTGAACAATGCGTTCCTCCATGGCTCTCTGGATGAGGAGATTTACGTGGCTCAGCCATCCGGCTTTGAGGAAGATGACAAGGTCTAGCTCTTGTGCAATTCCATGTACGGCCTCAAGAATTCTCCTCAGTGTTGGAACCTGGAGATCACTGGCACCCTGACTTGTGCGTGATATGTATAGAGCAAGGCAGATCCCTCTCTCTTTATCAGAAGGACGCCTGAGCGATTCACCGCCATCCTGGTCTATGTCGACGACTCTCTGATCGTGTCTCCTTCACTGGAGGCCATGAAGGAGGCCAAGGCTGTCCTCTAGACTGCCTAGAGGATGAAGGACCTTGGTCCTACAGTGGTGTTTCTTGGCATGGAGATCGTGCGAGACTGCAGACGTCGTACTCTACTAGTGCATTAGGTACCATACGCACGTGTTGTGGGGGAGGGCTTAAGCGACCTCCTCAGCGCAGTGCCCATGACTTCCACACCTCTCATGTCTGACGAGCAGGATACCCTCAAGGTGGACGATCCCACACAGCTGGGGGAGACAGGGGATATGACCCTGTACCTCCACCTCATCGGATCTCTGATGTACCCGGCCATTACCACACATCCTGACAGGGCGTTCGTCGTTAATCTCCTTGCCCAGTTTTTGCAGGCTCTACGCGCTAGAGCCCTTCACGCGGTTGTGCAAGTGGTGCGGTACGTGGTCTCCACACCGTACCTTGGACTCTGCTTTCGCCGGTAGTGTTCGGTGGTCCTTGACGGCTACACCGAGAGCGACTGGGCGTGGAGCCCAGATGGACGCAGTCGCACCGGTTACGTGTTCCTGCTTGCTTGGACTGCTATGTCATGGCGGAGCAGAAAGCAGGGCTGCATTGCACGCAGCTCATTGGAGGCAGAGTATGTTGCTCGGGGTGCAGGGGCTGCTGAGGCGATTTGGCTGCAGCGCCTGTTCCTTGAGCTTGGCTAGTCTGTACCCGCCATTGTGCTTTGTTGCGACAACCAAAGTGCTCTTGCCATTATAGAGAACTCTAGTGTCTTTCATGCTCGCACGAAGAACATTGCGGTTGAGCATCACTTTGTGCGTGATCTGGTGGAGCGACACGTGATCTCTGTTATTTGGGTTGGCACTGACATGCAGCGTGCTGACTTCTTGACCAAGGCACTAGCACGTGGATCGTTCCTAGTGGCCATTTGTTCTTTTGGACTTCGCCCCTTGCCTGAGAGTGGTTGAGTGTGGGGTGCGTCTGTGTCCGTGTCACATTTGTCGTTGCACTCGTTGTTGTACTCGTCTAAGTACTACACGTGCATGGACATGCTAACCATCGGGTCATGGGGGAGTGTTGTGATTCGTGACGTTCCTGTCGACCTGTACAGTTTACTGTGACCACTTGGCCGTGTCCATACTTGTGCAGATCCCTCATGTGGACCCTGGTGGTACCTGTGCATCATCTGGTGGCAGATTACTAGCTTGCAGCTGACTGAAGACCATTCTAGAGCTGTGGACGCTACCCGGGACCTCCTGCAGTTTTTCTACAACACGTAGGAGTTTATCGGTGGACTGGTCGTGAGCCCGATTTACAAGTTTTTGCATTGTGTGTCCACCGTTTGATGTCAGATGCATGCATGTGACCAGTCGTAGAATCTGGATTTTGATCCTTCACGTCTAGGTTCAGACGGCGTAGCGTTCTGACATGTCTGCGCTGAGTTACGGCCAAAACAGTGGTTTTGGGCCGGTTTTAGGACGGATCTTGCACTGCCGCATGCGACACCCGCCGTGCGCCGCGGCAGGTACTTATGCCTTGGACCTGTCATTTGTCATTCCTCTCTGCAAATGCTATTGAAGCATTCGGACACTTTGCCTTGTATCTCCTAGCCAGACCCTTGTCGTTGTGTGCACGGCTTGTGATTGTCATTACCGTCTGACCAGGCACTAACTCCTAGTCAGTGGCTGCATTGCTAGGAAGCTTCCACGCATGTTCACGACGTAGAGATGCAGGCCAGGGCAAAGAGTGCAACCCAGGGATGCACGTGGACTGAACTCACAGCTTTCTTGAATGAGTCACGCTTCAGTGCCTTGGTCAAGAAGTGGGCCAGCTGCCATGCTGTCTCAACCCACACAACACTTACGCTGCCGTCATGCAACAACAAACGCACATAGTGATACTAACACTGATGTGCTTTGTGCGTGTGTGATGCACGCTGTTATTTTCAGCAATGGCCATGGCACTCTCATTGTCACAATGCAACGTGATGGATGCGACGGACTGACGAAACTCAGACGACACACAACGCAACCACACACTCTCACATGCGCCTGAAACAAGGGCCACATACTTAGCCTGAGCAGTGCTGTGTACAATGCACCCCTGCTTGCTACTATTCCAAAACAAAGCCATGCTGCCAATCAGAAAGATCCAGCCCATTCGGCTCTCACCGTTAAGGCTGCCGGCCCAGTCATTGTCAGTGTAGCCCATCGCGACAGTAGACGGCTCTCAGCGAAACATGAGACCTCGCCGTGGAGTCGAGATGACATAACGCAGTACTCGGATTGCGGCCTTGAAGTGGAGGTGACCTGGCTCCTAAGAGACTGGAGCCAAGAGGTTGACTGCAAACGCGATGTCTGGGCACGTCGTCGTCGCCAGGAACATCAGTGACCCGATGACCCGCAGATATGTGGTCACGTCAACTGGCTCCCCCACAATGGCTGGGTCAGAGTTCTTCAACTTCACCTGGCCATCGGGTGACATGGGTGAGGATGCGCTTGGGACAAGGGGCAGGCTCTCAGCGAAGCGAGTGGACAGATTCTGTACATAGGCAGCCTGGTGGACGTGCAGGATGCCCTGGGAGGGATCATGCTCGAGCTCCATGTCCAGAAAGACTCGGACAGACCCGAGATACTTCATCTGGTAGGCGGTGCCTAGCAGGTCATTGACGCGCTGGATGACAGCCACGTCTGGCAATGCAATGAGAAGATCGTCGACGTACACTAGGACGGCGGCGAGGATTGGCCTCGCGGGGTGATGAACAGTGCGGGATTAGCATTAGTGCGTAGGAGGCTGCCACGGAGGAGCGTGCGACTAATCTCCTGGTTCTAGCACCAACGCGACTACTTCAGGCCATAGAGGGCCTTTCGCAGCCGCCAGACCTTCCAAGTGCCGTCGTCGAAGCCTGGAGGCTATACCATGTAGAGCTCCTCACCCTCTAGTGAGCCATGGAGGAAAGCGTTGCTCACGTCCATCTAATGCAGCTCCCACCCGTGTTGGGCAGCTAGGCTGAAGAGCGCCCGGCTAGTGGAGAATCGGCCAACTGGGATAAAGATCTGGTTGTAATTAACCACAGGGACCTGAGCGAGCACCTTGGCTGTGAGGCGGGCTTTGTACTTGCCTAAAGACCCATCCGGCTTCCACTTGTGCCGCAAGACCCATTTGGCACCGATGGCCTTCCGACCTGGAGGGAGATCGACGAGGTCATACACGTGATGCTGTCGGATAGCAGCGAGCTTGTTGGCGTAGGCAGCATCCCAATGTGCGACCTCGAGGGAGGCTCGAGCCTCGCGTAGGGTGGCTGAATCCTCTGGGCGTGCCGTGGAGCAGACTGCGAGGGAGTGTGCATCTCGAGCTCCAGGTGGGACGCGTGTGAGTACAACCGTGATGGCGTGCCGATGCTCTTGATGGAGCATGACGTAGCCCAGTGCGGAGCCCGGATGGACGCCAGTAATGCTGGGTAGAGTGGTTAGGCCGAGGGCCTTAGTGCCACGATCCCCACGCACTAATGTAGGAGTCGAAGAGACACGTGGGGCAACGGGGGGCCGAGGCACCACAGTGCGTGATTTGGTGGTCTGTGCACTCATGGACGGCCTGGATCAGAGGCTGCCGCCTGGGCCACACGTGTAGCCCGGTAGGGCAGTAGATGGCATTGAGTCCACAGTGCGAGTGGAGGTAGATGGAACTGACAGTACAAAGGGATAACCAGATGCGGACGGGTCTGCCAGCCCGAAAGGCCCAGCAGATGCGCACAGGGCTGCCGGCGCGGTGGACCAGCAGACTCGACAGGGGCTGTCGGCCCGGAGGGACCAACGGACGCGATAGAGGCTACCAGCCCGGATAGACCAGTGGACGAGATTGGAGCTGCCACCCTGGAGGGACCAACGGATGCGACTGGGGCTGTCGGCACGGAGGGACCAGTGGATGCAGACGGGTCTGGCGTCCCGAAGGGACCATGTGATGTGCCGCCCGGAAGCGGCAGGACGGGGGAAGGACTCACCACTCCCCCCCGCGACGGGAGGGACACCGACGAGCCGGAGTGGACGAGGTCGCAAGGAAAGAGCTCCTCAAAGAAGAGGGCATTGAGGGACTCGATGATGTAGCGCTAGGAGGGATCCGAGAAGCGTCAGGCCTTGGACTGACGGGAGACACCAAGAAAGGTACAAGGATGCCCACGGGGGGCGAGCTTGCCGCCCTATTGTGGGTCGGGCAGCCACACAATGGCCACGCAGCCCCAGACACGAGCCGGGCTGAGGTCAGCACGCTGACCCCACCAGTGCTGGTATGGCACAGACTGGCAGGGAAGGGATCCGTGGGGAATCCGATTCCATACCCACGTCATGTAGGCCATGGCTTTGAAGAAGAAGCCATCGAGGAAGCCTGACTCAACTCGCATGGTGTGGACGGCGTCAGCCATGGTGCAGTTCCATCCCTCTGAGACGTCGTTCAGGGCCGGTGTGTAAGATACCGGCGTCTCGTGATGGATACCGCGGGAGGCAAGGAAAGTCGTGGTCTCTTCCATGTACTCGCCACCGCGATCGGAACGAAAGCGGCAGAGAGGCCGACCACACTCACGCTCCACACGGACAAGCCAGACCTGAATGGTCAGAACGAAATCGCTGTTCTGTCGAAGGCAGAAGACCCAGCGGTAGCGAGAGTAGTCGTCAGTGAGGGTGAGGACATAGTGGCCATGCTCTCCGACAGACTCGGTAGGGAGAGGACCCATGACATCGGAATGGACGAGATATAGAGGGGCGGATGCACGGGAGAATGACTGGGGGCAGGTGGACCCATGCATCTTGTCCTGAGCAAAATCAATGCTCTCTGTGGGGCACGGCCAGGGGAAGGGGTCCGGGCCTAGGCCCTTGGCCGGCTGGATCCGGAGCATGCTATTGATCGCAGCAGAGTGGACGTGACAAAGGCGGTGGTACAAGAGACGTGTGTACTGCGGTGAGAGTGTGTTGGTGACAAAGACATGGCATGTCGGGACGGATGGGGAGGGGATGGAGGGAGGGGAGGACAGACGAGGTACGTGCCATAGGTTGCCACGGACGGTGGTGTGCAGAACGACAAGACCGGACGGACGTAATGACACAGTGCCAATGCCACGCGAGTGCAAAACTTCCATGCTCATGTGGTCAAGGATAGTGATGGACAGAAGGCTGAGCTCAAGATCTGGGACGAAGAGGACGTCGGTCACGAAAACATCACCGTCAGGACCACGAAAACGAACGACGTTGACGCCGCAATCACGTAACACCTGTGCGAAGCCCGTCCCGACACCGGACACAACGCTAACAGGACCAAACACACTGAAGGCCTCACGAAAGGCGGTCATGTGATGCGTGGTTCCGGAGACGATGATCCAGGTCTCGGCAGGAATCTGGATCAGAGTCGCCAAATCACTAACAATCACATGGCAGCAAGCAAGGGACGTGGATGCGGTGGACGGTGGCGTGAACCAAGACTGCTAATCATCTAGCCACGCGATGTCGTCAAAGAGAGGGGCAGAGGGCATGTGAGACGACAAGGCAGATGAGGAAGCACGACACGACCGCAGCTCAGTCTCAGTCATGCAAGGCAGGGCAGACGGGCAGGAGGTAATACAACTCGCACTTCCCTGGGGGGAGGGCGAGGCAGGCAGAGCTGGAACGCGATGAACTGCTCCGATTGACACTCACGGGTGGAAGGTCTGGGAGTGTAGACGGTATGCAGAGTGACAACACCGAAGCTCGGATAGAAGGAGGACTGCACCGGAGATGGAAACGGAGGCGCCGATGGCTATGGATGATGCTGCTATGGAGCTGGCGACGGTGGGACCAATGTGGCTGTCGGAGGAGTGGTGTTGCTGGACGGGATGGAGGCGTCAAGGCCGGTGACAGGGACAGCGGCAAAGGCAAGACGCCGCTCACACTAACGACGCATGGTGGCGATGACGTACGCCTCGTCCGTTGGTAACGGGCACGTGCACCACCCGTGTCTTGGCTGGCCACAGTTGTGGCAGACGGAGCCACCACCACTAGACCCGCTTGGTTGTTGCTGCTGCTTAGGGCACTTGCCCTTTTTGCCATTGCGCTTCTTCTTTGCCGATGATGAAGAGCTGATGGATGTAGCTGCTGCGGGGGAAGCGACGGCCATGGAGGCGAGTGCAAGGGAGGCGAGAGCCTTTGTGCACTGGATGCAGGACTCCATACGAGCTTCCTCAACCCTGAGAAAGAGCTCATATGCCCAGGGCATGAGGGTGCCCTGGGCTGCCATGGTGGAAAGGACATCCTGGGAATAGTGGACAAAGACGTCGGCGTATGCGTCGGTGGCACCACGCTTGATGGTGAGGAGCACGTCCAAAGGGGGTAGAGCAGAGGTACCTAGGCGCCGGAGGATGTCCTCAGCCCACTGCCAGTAAGAGGTGACCATCTTGGTCTCCCCCATGTGCATGGAGTTGAACTCCCACAATAGACAGCTAGTCTCAGCCTCGCTAGATAGGCGATGGGGACGAGTGAGGACGTGCCATGCGGCTGCAGGGTCTGGGGTCCCGCCAACGGTGAAGTCGCACAGGAAGGGCTCTAATTCTAGGCATGAAGCCGGAGGAGCCACGTGGACGAAGCCGTGTACGGCGCGACTAGTGTCATATAGCTGGCCTAGGTGGAGTCGTACGGAAGGGTGTAGTATGCCCACAAGCCCTCACACTGTGCCCAGATGCAGAAACTGAGTTCCCAGCTTCGGAACTACTCACCGGCCTGAAGCGGCAGGGGCAGGGTCTCAAAGTTCTTTGGCCTCCGACCGACACCCAGAGTGGGGCCAAGGACTGAAGTCACTGTCTTTCGCTAGCGTTGAGTTTGCTACTGCGTTAGGTAATGTGTAGCAGCCGAAAGAGCGGGGCTGGCGTGTCCAGGAGGAAGGAAATGCCGCAAGGCACTAGTGTTTGTGATGCCAACGACTCCAGTGCTGCAAGTCGCTGCGTCAGTGCGGCAAGCTGTTGCTGAATGGCGGCCAGAGAGTCGGAGGAGCCAGCAACAAAGCTTGTGGACTGTTGCTGCTGCTGCTGTTGCTACTGCTACTGCTGTTGCTGCTGCTGCTACTGTTGTTGCTACTACTACTGCTGTTGTTGCCGCTGCTGCTCCTGAAAGTGCTGCAGCTGCTACAAGAAAGGGGGGCTAGGGGTCCCCCCAACAGAGGAGGACCCCTCCCCACTGGGGTAGTTAGCCATGGTGGGTTTTGTTGCCCCTTTTTTTATCTTTGTTTTTGTGTTGCTGATGTCAGTAGTGATGTCAGCCTAGGATGGCTGCTTTCAGCAGTTGCTACTATGTTATCTGCAAGGTTGTTACTGTAGATTTTCATCGCTTTTGTGTGTGTGTGTGTGTGTGTGTGTGTGTGTGTGNNNTAGTTAGCCATGGTGGGTTTTGTTGCCCCTTTTTTTATCTTTGTTTTTGTGTTGCTGATGTCAGTAGTGATGTCAGCCTAGGATGGCTGCTTTCAGCAGTTGCTACTATGTTATCTGCAAGGTTGTTACTGTAGATTTTCATCGCTTTTGTGTGTGTGTGTGTGTGTGTGTGTGTGTGTGTGTGTGTGTGTGTGTGTGTGTGTGTGTGTGTGTTGATGACTTCAGTAGTGACGTGAGCAGTGACGATAATTGAGGACTATTGACATCAACAGCGGCCGTTCCTCAAGCTACTATAGTGTCAGCTGCAAGGTAGCTGCTACTGGTGCTGCCTTTGCTACTGCTGCTCCTGCTGGTGCTACTACTGGTCTACTATTACAACAACAGTTGTGGCTACTGCTACTGCGGCTGCTGCCACGATTATTGGTGTAGCAACAGCTGCTGCTAATGCTATAGTTGCTGCTTCTGCAGCTTCCACTGCTGCTTCTACGGCTGCTGCTGCTGCGGCTGCTCTTATAGCATCAGTAGTAGCTGCTGCTGCTACGGCTGCTTTTGCAGTAGCATTTGCAGCAGCTGCTGCTACCGTTAGGCTGTTGCATGCTACTACGGCTGTTGTGGCTACTACGGCGGCTATGGCGGTGGCTGCAGCCGCTGCAGGGCCGCTGGTGTGATGGGGGATTTTTTCCCTCCTTTTGGTTCTTTTTCGTTGGTCAAAGCAAGCTCGCTGCTTGCTGTGAGCATCAAGCTGCAAGCAGCAAGCTCGTTGCTCGCTGCTTGTAGTTTGCTACTCGTTGCGAGCAGTGAGCTTGCTACTTGCAGCTTGCTCCTCCCTGTGAGCAGCGGGCTGCGAGCACTTGCAGTTGTTGCTACAAGTGGTAGTTATTGCAGCGACTGCTGCTGGTTACTGCTTGTTGCTATCGGCTCCTGCTCCCTGCTCCTACTGCTATAGCCGACTGCTACTAGTACTACCGTTGTAGCCTGTTGCTTGCTGCTGCAGGTGTGAGCTGCTGCTGCTGCTTGCTACTGCTGCTACGAGCTGCTGCTACTGTCGGCTGCTGCTGTACGCAGTTGCTATTGGATGCTGCTGCCACTGCTCATTACTGCTGCAAACTGCTAGTGAAGGCTGTTGCTACTACTTGCTGCTACTGTTGCCAGTCACTACACCTGGATGACGTTGCCGCGTGTGTGGTTGCCAACAGGTGTCTGACGCGGCCTACCGCTCACCTCCTCGCGTCATGCGTGGGGGTGAGTGCTGCCAGAAAAATCCGGTAGTATTTCCTATGGCCCAATGGCCGTGGGAAAAAATCTGATGCCGCCACCAGGCGGGTCAATGCTGCCGGAAAAAATCGCGCTGCATTTCCCCTGCACAGGCGCGTATGGGGGTCCGCCGGCATAGTCAGGCACTTGTACACCAGTCTTCTGTTGCTGTTGCTATGCTCTGGCTCTGATACCAAACTAGAACTGCTAAAGTGCAGGTTGGAGCAGTGGCGTTGTTGATGCAGCGTGCGGGCTTCCACGCTCGTTGCTTAGTCTGCTGCCCCCTTAGTCTGCGCTCCAGAGTCTAAGTCTGAGTGCTCTGAGTTTGTTCCTCAAAAGTGCGCACGGCAGTGTTAGCACCAGAAAGCAGCTGAAAACAGAAAGTGACTAAAGAAGAATAGACAACATTGGGAGACCCCTCCAAGTTCTAGCTCCCCCCCAACTCTGTAGAGCTTGTTACTCAGCTAACCAGCCAATCTGGAAAAAAACCTTTTTGTGGCATGCAAGTTTTTCTCAGTGAGCCTTGCCAGATGGCCGAAAACCCAAAACCTGCCTAAAAACTGGACCATACTATAATACCGATGCTGCAAAGGCAGTCATGCGGTAAAAAATAGCTAGAAAAACTGCAACGATGAGTTATGGCTGCCCAAACCCAGGTAGTGCCTATGACAGTCCATGTTGCCAAATAGTGACAGGCTAACATGAGACGGACCCTAAGCACAGCATAATGCTGCAGACGCAATGGTACAGTTAGATCCAGCGTTGGGCGCATGCAGACATCATCTGCGGTGGCAGTGACCATCGGCGGCCCGACCACTGAGGAGGCCTGTCGATGGAGCTGAGCACATTGCCGCAGGAAGGAGGCTCTAGCAAACTGTGTGTAAGCTTCAGCGTGCATCGGCTCCACCGGACGATACTCCAGCAACGTTGAGTCTCGCCGTCAGTCATCTGCACGCCGATGTACACAAGCCAGGAGGACACAACAGAGCACAATGAGAGATGCAAAAAACCAACAATATGCTTTTTGTGAGTGTGATGCATGCCATCGTGCTCAACAATGGCCTTGGTGCTTTGATTGTCACAGCGCATAGTAATGTAGCGAATGGGTACATGCTGCTGTTGGAATAGTCAACAAAGCCAAATGCTCTCACAAGTGCCTGCCCCAAGTGTAACATACTCAACCTCCTGGGAACTGAGAGCAACACAAGCCTGCTCGCCACACTTCCACGACAGTTTGGTACCTCCAACAAGAAAGATGTAGCCAGTACAACTGCGAGCACCAGTATCATGGGCCCTGTCACTATCTCTTTATCCGTCAACCACCACAGACGATTGTGATCTGTAGCAAAGACTGGTGCGAGTCGTGGACAAAGCGTATCTGACGACGCACAGTGCAGCCTCTAGATGTCGTGCTCTCGGAGAATGTGAGAACTGTGCTAGGAAACTCACAGTGAACAGAACATCCGTCCTGGTTGTTGTCGCCAGGTACATGAGCGAGCCAATCACGCGAAGGTAGTCTGTCACGTCAACTGGCTCCCCTAGCTTTGACACATCCAGTGTCTTCAGCACTCTCTGTCCAGCCGGGGTCATGGGTGTGGAAGCTGTGGGCACTGTCTCGAGGAGTGGAGCAAAGCGATCCCCCAGGCTCTGCACATAGGCAGCCTGGTGAACATGAAGTACACGGCGAGAGTGGTCTCGCTCCAGCTCCATGCCTAGAAAGACACAAGCCGGCCCCAAGTCCTTCATCTTGTAGATGGATTGGAGGAGTGCCTTCACCCATCGCACAGCCTCCTGACTGGATGATGCTATCAGCAAGTCATCCACATAGACGAGGACACCAACGAAAGGGGCCGACGGATGAGTGACAAAGAGTGAGGGCTCTACAGAGCTCTGGTGGTAGTCGTCCTTCTGAAGTGTGGATGTGATATCCTGATTCCAGCACCGGGGCGACTGTTTTAGACCATAGAGGGCCTTTTGAAGTCGCCACACTTTGTCGGTGCCATCGGAGAACCCAAGGGGCTAGACCATGTAAATCTTCTCGTCTAGCTGACCATACAAGAAAGCATTGTTGACGTCCATCCGCTCCAGTTCCCAATCATGTTGGGCGACGAGGCTCAGCAAGGCTCACGCTGTGGTGTAATGACCAACTCGCGCGAATGTTTCATCAAATTCAACGCCAGAGACTTAGGAGAACCCCTTGGCCATGAGATGCGCCTTGTATGTGTCTAGTGTACCATTGGGTTTGAATTTGTGCCGGAAAACCCACCGAGCATGAATGGCTTGGCGTCCTGGTGGCAGATCGACCAGCTCGTACACGACATGGTCGTCAAGGGCCTTTAGCTCGTCGTGCATGGCAGCTTCCCACTGCTACGCATCAGAAGGTGCACGTGCCTGTCGCATAGTGGTAGGCTCAGGGGACAGAAAGGGAGGGCTGGTGGCCGCGTCACACTCAATAATGGGATCAGCGGCAGTAGCAGTAATAGCAAGTGTGTGCTCAGAGACAAGCAAGGCGTACCCTAGGGTAGAGCTGGGGTGAACAATACCAGTAGCGAGCCCCAGGACATCCATGCCCATCGGCACAAAAGGGGAGTGAGCCGTCCGTTCCTGAGAAGGACGGACGGATGTCATAGGGACACTGGAGATACGGTGGGGAAGTGCACGGAGACGCCCACCTCGGACGAACGGTGAGATGGGCACATGTCCAGTGCGCTCTGCCGGCCAAGGAGGGTCAGCCACGGCTGGAGGGGCTGGATCGGATGCCAATGGAGAGGCACGTAGTGACGCAGACGTGAGTGTCGAATCCGATACAACTGGAGAGGCTGGAGTGCTCGACAAGCTAGACGACGAGGATGGAAGGGGTACCGAGGCAAGGAGAGACGTCGAGTCTGGCGACTGCGGGAGAGTCGAGGGTTTCGGCTACGAGGGCGCAGCCGGAGGGACAGAGGATGGGACCGGACTGACTTCCCCCCCAGCCGAGACAGCGGGAGAAGGGAGGCAACGGACGAGAGACGACCAAGATCACAAAGAAAGATAGACTTAAAGAACATAGCGTCGCGGGATTCAACCACCCGCCGGCAAACGGGATCCCAAAACCGCCAGGCTTTGGACTGGGAAGAAACACCCAAGAAGGGACACAGACGACCCCCAGGGAGAGGTTGCCATCACGAAGATCGTCAGGTAACCATACCGAAGCAATACAGCCCTAGACATGGGAGAGACGAGGATCGGCGCGAGTGTCGGACCAGCACTCAAAAGGGTAAATGGAGCAAGGAATGGGGCCGTGCGGGACCTGATTCCACACCAGGTCATATAGCTTATTGCCTCGAAGGCAAAGAGCAAGGGAAGACCAGACTCGGAGAGAAGGGTCCGAACACCGTCAGCGAGGGTACGGTTCCAACATTCAGAGACCCCATTTTGCTGGGGTGTGTAGGGGAGCAGAAGTCTCCAGACATACCCCCTTGAAAGAGAGGAATCAGGCGGTGGGACCAAGGAATTCACCGTCGCGGTCACTGTGGAATACGTGTAGGGATCGCTGACAGGCTTGCTCAACGTGAGTAAGCCACGTCTCAATAGTGGAACAGACGTCGCTCTTGTGATGGAGAGCGAAGACCCAGCGAAAGCACGAGAAATCATCAGTGACACACAAGACATATCAACCAACATTGCCAGGGAGGTCATGGGGAAGAGGACCCATGACATCAGCATGGACACAGTCAAGGGGATGAATGGACCTGGACTCAAAATCAGAGAAGGGAGAATGATGCATTTTTCCTTGTGCACAGTCAAGGCATCCAACAGGGCAAGGAGCCGGAAAGGTAGACGGTGACAATCCCAAGACCGGCTGCATATGGAGCACGTGAGAGATGGCATCGGTGTGGACATGAGCAAGACGCCGATGCAACAGGCGGAGAGGATCAGGGGAGAGAGAGGGAGCGCCATGGGCAAGGACAGTGCGGACAAAGGGAGCAGCGAAAGAGAACAGGGGCACACCTATAACTTGTCACATTTGACAGCGCGCAAGACAACGAGACCAGTGGGACGGAGTCGCACTGTGGCAACACCACGACTGGTAGCAAAGTCCATGTCCTGAGCATCCAGAGAGGGCACAGATAGCAGGCTGAGTTCTAAGGAAGGAACATACAGAACGTCAAGAAAGTACATAACGCGAGAGGGACCAACACAACGAACGACACCAATACCTTGAATGGGAAGCAACTGGCCAGACCCAGTACAAACAAACAGACCCGGCAGGGTCGAGAGAGTCAAACAAGGAGCGGATAGAGGTCATGTGATGGGTGGCTCCAGAATCCAAGATCCATAAGTCACCCGACCGACGCACAGTGAGGAGTTCACCACAGGTAGCCACAATGCCAATAGGGGGTACAGGACAGGACGACAAGGCGCACGTAGCAAGGCAATGGGGGCGTACGACAGACTTCCAATGCTCAATCCACGAAACGGAGGGAGACAAGGACCCAAGCACATGCCCGGAGGGATCACCACGAAGAACGGATTCAGCCTGACACATGGGACCACTGGCCAACGGAGCAACACCATGACCCCCCTGATCGCGAAGGCGCAGAAGCTGAAGAAGGGACTGCTCCAGCTGGCGCTCACGGTCACCCGCGACACACGCGGCTGGAGCTGGGGTCGGAACACCCGAGAGAGGCGAGAACCACGGCAGGACGACATAGGCCGATGAAGGCGGAGCAATGTAGGACGGGGCACTATACAGAGGCAGCCATCTCCATGGGTACGAGAGCAGGGGGGCGTCTGGAGGTACCCCGGCAGTGGCGTAGGGGTGGGCAGATGGCGGGGTAGTCGATGAAGAGGAGTGTATGGCACCGGAGCAGGAGGAAGAAGAGGCGGAAGGGGCGCCAACTGTGCGAGCCCAGTGGGTGCACATGGCACGGGCGAGGCACAAGTCATCGGGTGGAGCAAGGCAAACACGTGCGGAGTGCTCGGTGGAACCACAGTTCCAGCAGATGACAGCACCAGAGACACAAGACGGAGGTGCAGCTGCCTTCTCCTTGCCCTTGCCCTCTCCTTTGGTCTTGCCCTTGCCCTGACCACGACCTTGAGAAGATAGACCGGTAGCTGTTGAGGACGTGGAGGAAGAAGATGCAATAGGGGTCGTGAAGGAAGAAGAGGGTGAGGGGACCGTGGTATGTGCTGCAATACCGGTGACTGAAGAGCGACTGAGCCGCTTGTTCTGAAGGCTCGTCCACCAAGCAGCGAGGCGCTCAGCAGTGAAGTACCAGAGGGCGTCCTTTCCAGGAGGTGAGTGCGGGGGAATAGGCGCCGAAGCAAGACGCTGGAGCTCGTCGGCATTGACGTGGCAAAGAATGCCAGAGACGTCCAAGATGAGCTTGTTGACCATGGTCACAACAACGGATAGCTGACCAGGAGCAACGTCATCGAGCTCGCAAAGGAGCTTGAGAACGTGAGCCCACTTTTCATCAGCGGTCTCGTCGGCGCGCATGAGAAGGGTGTTAAACTACACGGTCAGAGCACTCTGTGCAACCTGACCAGTGATGGTCGTGCGACGATGCAACATGGCGTAAGCGTCAACTGGATCAGCAAGGCAACTAGCAGAGGGGTCAGCATTGAACGTGCCAACATCATCCACTAGGTGGACATGGGCGGCGTGAATGAGAGCGCGGACAGCGCGAGTAGCCTCAGTAGGGGGAGAAGTGAAAGGAGGATTGGTAGAAGGATTAGGAGGGGAGTAATATCCCCAGATGCGCTCGCCTTGAGCCCAAGCGCTGATGCGCACTTCCCAAGAAGAGAAGGCGAGATCGTGAGACAGGACAGGTGGCTGAGAAAAGAAGTCATGATGGCGAAGGGCGGGAGCGACGACAACAGTAGTGGTACCAGAGGTGCGAGCAGCATAGGAGGTGCCAGAGCTAGAGCCAGCAGTAGAGTTAACAGCAGCAGAGACAGATGCGATCGGAAGACGCTTGAGAACAATGGCAGCAACTTCATCAGCGAAGGCTGTACGATTGTCCTCTTGTAGCTTGAGGCAATCTTCAGCCTCGCGATGTGCCTCAGGAGCGCAATTGAGCTGGCGTTGGAGGTCTACAATGACAGCCTCATCATCTCCTGGCATGGTGACGAGAGTGGGGCTCTGCCGAAAAAAAATTGGCAGAGTTTCCCCCGCCCAAGTGGGCGTGGAAAAATGGAAAGTGCCATACGCATGAAGAAGGAGTGATGCAAGATAGTTCCCAACCCCAAGCCCAGCAGAAAGACACAGTAGCGAGCACAATAGCAGGGAGGAGGACAAGAGGTGCCATCAAGACGGGGTGTCAAGCTGCAGGGGAGTGTAGAAGAGAGAAAAGGGATGGAACGGTAGCAGTGACAGCAGCTGAGAGGACTAGCACAGCAGCAGCAGCCGGGACGATCAAGGCAAAAACGCCGGCCACCGACGCTGCACCTAGAGTAGTGATCGCTGCAGCAACAGAAATAGTAGCTGTAGCTAGACTGATGGCAGCTGATGAGGTAGAGGAAGAGGATAAAACTGCGGAGTTGGTGGAGGTCTGAATGGATGCGGCAGTGGTGGCAGCAGCTGTGGCAGCAGCAGTGGTGTTGGACGCGATGGTAGCGACGGCAGCAGAAACCAGTGTACCAAGATCAGCGGTTGCCGTAGCAATGGGTCCGATGACGATGGTAGATTTGGTGTAGGATTCGGAGGCACATCCCGCTGCGGTCGATGCTGGCGCTTTAGACGCCCTAGCCGCTGTAGCAAAGGTTGCCGCCGTGGCTACGGCAACGTTGATGAAAAGAGAAGCCACCCGCGTGACAGACGTAGACAGAGGGACAATGTCTCTAGAGAGGTGGCCCGAAATATCGGCGGTGGCAACAGAGTCTTCCCCCCCCCCCGTATCCCGAGGAGAGAGGGATGAGGTCTTACCGAAGCACGCCGCGAGGAGGAGGAGCCGAGGGACACGGGTGACCCTCCACTCGTTGCGCGACGCAGTCGTTCTCGGCACGCTGCGCTGTGCTCCGCGTAGTATGACCCAGTAGGAGCCGCAGCTGGAGCCTCGTTGTGCGCCAGCGTGGCGTTGTTGGCCACCGAGGTGGCTCGCACATGGCAAGATGCGTCAGTTGCTGGTCCGGTCTTGCTGCTGATGTAGACGCCACTGCTACCACGGATAGAGAGGCCGCTGGGTAGCGGTTGCTGCGGTTGGGGAGCGGTTGCTGCGGTTGCAAGTGATGCGGCTGCAGCTGCCGAGGGTGCAACTCTGGCTGCGAATCCGGTGCTGCTGCTAAGGGAACTGGAGATACTGCAGGTGAGCAATGCCACTGCCGCAAGTGCTGCGCCAAGAGTGCCTAGGCTTTTGGTCTAGGAGTAGTTGCGGCTGCCAAGGGTACGGGGGCAGCCGATGTGGCAGTTGTTGCAGCAGTTGATGCTGCAATTACGGGTGTCACAGATGCAACTGGACGGCAGCTGCAAGAGACCCCGGAGATGTGTGTGCTGCTGCCAGAAAAGTGGCGGGCAGGTACTGCTGTTGGTGGAGCAGCAGATGCAGAGCTACTCCCAACGACGCTGCTGCGGCTGCTCCCGCCGTTGCCACTGGGCTTTAAAAGAAGCCGCGGTAGATGAGACAGGTAGGGCGGAAGACTGCGGGCAAAAGATGGTGTCGCAACCCACGGGTATGCTAACGCCATGGGTGTGCCTGTGCAACTGCTGCCGCCGCAATGCAGTCACGCACGGTCTGGTCGGCAAGGACTGCGGCAGCAGGGCGACGTGGCTGGCAAGAGAGATGCCGGCCTTGACGGAGGCGAAGAGAGCGGCGGCACTGGCGACTACGACGATGGTGGACCCTCCCACGGCCAGGATATCGCGTTCAAGAGAGAACACGCCTCACTCTCTCACTACGCTGCTCTAGTATCAGTGGGTAGTAGCACGTAGTGAGGGAACAAGGAGAAGAATGAAAGGGGCAAGTCCATAGAACAAGAATGTGGCATGGAGACGGACGAGGGACGTCAAACCAAGTGCACAAAGTCACGCAGTCACAAGAGAGTGTAGCGAACCCCGTCAGGGAGGGAGCCAAAAGCGAGCGAGCGGCGAGCTCACTCTCACTCGTGATCTCACCTCCACCACGCGGGTGTCGAACCTGCCCCCCCCCCCCCCCCCCCCCCCCCCCCCCCCAACCTTTTTTTCTCCTATGTTTGCTTTTCTCACTACATATCGCACTGCTCCATCCAAGGAGCCAGACCCGGGTGACCAAAATAGGAGTCAATCAGCACCATGTAACTGTTGGCCACCATGGCCAACGACCATAGCTTAGTGACGACGAGTGAGGCAGCAGCAGTGTTCCTCCTCTTTCTCAGTCACCTGCATCAGTGGCGAGTGGGGTTTGCAACGAGGCCAGAGGTCACAGTGTGTACGAGACACAAAACCAACACCTCCTCATCTTGAATTTGGATTCCAAGTATTTCTGGGTCTTTTATTTTTCAGCGAAAATGTTTCCTAGTCAAACTGATTAGGTGCCACCTACATGATTGTGCACAGTGCCCTACTGTCAGCCACATTCATGCAAAACAATCATTTTGGTTCGCCCATGTGTTCTCATAAAAACTACCCTTCATATAGGCAAATCACATGGGTTACCTAAAAAAATTTCCCACAGTTTGCACGTTAATCCGTGGGTTCATGCACATTGTTCATTATGGGAGGCCACACTGTCACTTAACACAGAAAGCGACTCCAGCACTGTACATAAAAGAACGCTCTCGCTACTGCTTTCGGAACCACAGTAACGGCCCGTTATCCTCCGTCATGCGGTCTCGAATGGAGACGACATGACAGTGCACGCCCGCATTGAGTCAATGCGGGCGTGTGGTCACCGAATCTTACCCATGCACTACCCCACCCGGATTCTCGTCTA
>SZWC01013690.1:34244-47182 GCA_023375785.1 Penium margaritaceum | reverse complement strand
GGGAGAGAGAGAGAGAGAGAGAGAGAGAGAGAGATTTAACTCCCATAGGAGTTGCGACTGCATGTGCGTTTGCGGTAGGTGGGGTGGGTGAGGTTTTGGTTTGCAACATAAGAGACGAGTATTAGGATATGGGGAATGGATGAGTTGTCTCTATCAACTCTCCACCATGAGTGACCAGGGGACTCCTTGTCTTCTGTACGAGGCTACACCGAGCCCTTTTCCATGATGATGTCGGTGTTGGAAAATGTTGCTTTTTTCATACTTCATGTTGGATCCCATCACTCATGGGGACAGATGCTAACGGGCTGAGCGTTTTCCTTTATGGGAAGATGGAGGTCCCACGCTCCCACCATTGCACATTGATTGGACCATGCCTATAGTTTCTGTATTGAAGAAACCGAGCCCCAAGTTTGAAAGGCTAGTAATCAGGTGTTACAACTTGGTAGAAGAAATACAAAACTCCATTACTTTGAAAAGACCACATGAAGGTGGGAAATTGAACATACTCATGCTATCGGTCGGTTTGTATACCTTGTTTGCAATGAAAACCTTGAATTGTAACGTGTAGCGTCATATTTTATAGACGTTGACAGGTCACATTTGATGGCGCATGTGTATAGGGAGTGACATTCAAATCAATTGGAAAACAATGAAACAAATTTATTGCCAGAGAGCGTGAGAATTCAAGCACGTGAAACCCAAAAATAAGTCGTTTCTAAGTGGGCTCATATATGTATTTCTTGCGTGCACGCTCAAGAAGTCCAAAGACAACATTCACCATTCACTTTCTCGTTACTAGGTCTGTTCATATCCTCTTCCCACTACATGATATCTTTCTCACCGAGAGCTTGCATTCATTGTTTCCTTTCCTTTGCAGGTTTTGTCATTTTTCTAAGTGATCATCACGACAGAAACAGGCCCCTAGTATGAAGCACAAGATACTTGTCACTGTGTGAATCCAATGGTTGAAATCCAAGGCTTGCCATTTGAAGTTCCCATGTGGGTTTTCATTCGTAGGCTAACTATGGAGGGATAGCATAGTAGTGACAAAGTCACAATCTCAAAACTTGTGTGCCTCCATTAGTTTTTCACCCTTCGAATGGACGCCATGAATCTTTGGAAAGCCTGTTGTCCACCCCAAAGATCTTACCCACTTTAGTATCACTCCATGTTTCAAGATTCCAGGCTGAAACAATGCGGTTATCAATATTGTGGTAAAAATCCAAAAGTTGTTGTCACAACATCCTTCCCGTTACATGTTCGCATCACTCACTAAATTTTGGACCACCCCTTCAATCCACCGTTAGTATGGTAAACCTTTCCCTTCATTTTCCGTACTTGTATGGCTCACTTTCCTTCTACCCTCAACAGAATAATTCATTGGGTACACACATTATTCCCTGGTCCGATGCAGAGATCCTGCTTCCTCTTTTCAAACCCATGTACGAGTGTAGAAACTAAACCACATGTGGTGTTTACCGTGGCCGTTCTATGGATGCCTTTCACCTCCAAGCAAACACCCCAACCTACAAGATGGTTTATAGAGCGTACAAGAACAAAACTCTGTCTCAAGATTGAATCCATGTGAAAGTGAAAATCAGAACTAAATATTGTATTGATCTATGTATTCGTTCAAAATCAGTTTTCTTCATTCTCCCACAAGCGCCACCAGAATTCTGAGTCATTTGGGTGAGTCCCTTGTCTTATTTCAAAATCCCAACTTCAATAGAAAAAGAATTACACATTAGGAACCGTACTCGCTCAGCCGTATGGTGGTCTCAAGTTGATAATCTGACTGTATCGAGACCGCTCATCGGAGTGCACTCTGACGTATGAAAAGAGCAGCGGGCTTGCTTTGCTGACATGCCAGAGTGCGCCGAGCCTTCATCAGCCGCTGAGGTGCTCGTTGGGGGCACAAGTTGTTTGAAAACTCAAATCTTTGAGCTGTCGAGCACGTATTTCTTGACAAGGAACGTTGTCGAGGAGGACCCAAAAAGGACCCTGGATGAGCTTTAGTGTCCATCATTAAAACAAGTCTGCTACGGGAGAATCAGAACAATAAAAAGCGAGGGTCAAAACTGGGCAGACTCAAAGATCGGTTAATTCTTTTTTAAAAGGTAAAAGAATACGAGAAACACTACGGTACCAATGCAGAAACAATTTGACCGGTACATTGATATCTACTACCCGCTCAGTCACCTTTCTTCTCGTTGTTTCGCTTGTTTCAAGGTGTTTGACATAGACTCTGTGCATGGCAGGTTCCCCCTGGTACGTACAGAATGCCTCACTTTGCTCTGCTCAACCCAACTCCAATGTTGTTTCCTACGAAATTTTCCACATGCAGTCTTTTCTTTTGGCCCTTGTTTCAGACCACCCGATCCCCAAATTTCCTTCGTAGCTTGATCTATTACTGTTGATGCTTTCTTTGGTCCAACAGAGGATGTTGGCAATATGCGCAAACTTAGTTGCTATCAACAATGTTGTGCTTTCAGCTGAGTCCTTTTTTCCATCCAGATCCTGTTTCACAAGAACATAGTGCCTTATGAGAATCAAGCAAGCATCGTCAGTTTCTTCCAACTCCTTCAGTATCCCTCTTAGTAATCCTACTCACAGAATAAGCTAGGGGAAATTTGATGAACTTTGCATCGAGAAACCTATGCAAAAACACCTCCATCGGTGATACGTAGATTTCCAAGGTTGTTTTCTCACCTACAATATCTCCTTTCATTTACAGTCCCTCTCAGACACACATCCATATCCAGGAACACAAACGCCTCTCATCTTTCTACCACACCTCCTTTCAAGCCCAGGTTCCAAACTCCACAAGCTAAGAGGTATGAAATCCTTCGCGAAGGCAATTGCACTCCAAACAAAACACATGCACTAAGTATACAATTCCTACAATGTAATTCAATCTAGCCCCTTCACACTATCTTTAGAAAATCAAATTAGAACTACCAACACAATGACAATCTGACCAATACTATATAGTTGGCGACTCCCACTCAATTTATTTTAAGCACATAGAGTCAAACACCCATTTCCCATATTTTAACGCTACTGGAAATTCTTTCATGGAAGGAGCAACAAACCAGAGCTGCCATGGTTTCACTTAGAACACAAACCAACACAATGAACAATGTTACTGATAACATAGCAAGTGCCAATACAAAACAAATTGCTACCTACCATTTTTCCCACTATCTGGAATTCATATCAAGTTAAAAAATCTCTCTACTAACGAACAAAAACAAAAAGTCTTCACTACATAGCTCAACCTTCATTCAGGCATACTACACATGCTCCTCGCTACAGCAGAATGTACTTCCTTTTTTTGCACACATCAACATCCAAGACCCTGCCAGAAGCTAGCCAATCACTACATTCCCCTATTCAATCGTCAGTGCTCCATAAGAAAACCCAAATGACCGAAATCCACATGTTAACCTTAAAAATGCATCCATTTTTGCTAATCTTTCTGTTCACTTTGCCCAAGCCCATTCACGATAGTGTCATGATTTCCTCATCCACAAACAACAAGAAAGATCAACAGAAGGTACCCCTCATGTTCTATGCAAACCACAACCACTCCTAACGTCAACACAGCTGGAACCTCCCCTAACACCCTTGTACATTGTCACGGACTCCACTGTTCCAGTGTCACACTGGATGAATCCAAAACCTGATGTAAAACATCCAAGCATTCACTAAAAATGTTCTTCAGTGAGAAATACAACCAGTGACCCACAAAGCTGTGCTAATTGTTCCCAGTATCACCCATGAAAGCAATAAACATCACCTCAACCACACAATGTTGCCACCATCTATCCTCCTGTTTCAACTCTCCCTTAGAGGATAAATATCATGATATCTAGAGTGATCCCATGAAACACCCTATCACATTACCTTCCTTGATGACCCAACATCATCCCACCTTAGAACCAGGCCTGCTACACCTACTCAGCTCCATTTACCCACATGACGTTCTCCACCCTCAAATAACGGACTCCATCTCACAACAGAATCACAACCCAGGCCACATGAAGGGAACGAATGAGTACAAGCAAGAGGAGATATCCTCAACACCTGCAACCACAAAAACCTGGAGTGACTCCATGTCTATGGCACCCGAATCAACTGAGAACACACCAGAAAAAAGAGAAATCCACAAACCACAGATAACAAGAATCCCAAAAGCAAAAGAGAAAAATCCCAATTTTGATGAAACACAACTTCAAAGTGAAAGCCACATGAACAATCAATTCAGGACATGAAGAAAGAAGACAAAAAATCCAATGCTTAACAACAAACATTACCAACCTCAATAGAAATAGTTTATCCAGGTCAATAATGATTATGCTAATAATCCGCTGACAATCTCGTCATCTGCACCATCATCGATAGACACATGGATACTGTAGAGACATACTGCAAAACATAAAGATCACTATACATAGAAACAAACTTCTCGGTTTCTGAATCTACACAAGCAGCCGGAATCCTTTTACTACAAACACCAGAAGATGTAACACATGTCCAAACGACAGAGAGTAATGATCAATACATTCTACAAGAATCCTTTGAATCTATGAATGAATCACTCGCCATCGCAGTAGTTTATGCCCCCGCATGCCTGAAACAATGAAGAATATGATGGAAATAACCAGGAAAGATCCGCTCTGAGGATGAAACCGATTTTCTATTGGCTGACTTTATCACCACCTGTGAGGACATCGACAGTGACCTAGAAGAACAACCCAATGATAGCAGTCTACTTAACAACCTTATTCATCACCATGAAATCATAGAAAATTTCCAAACTCTTAGCCCAACTGTACCCCTTTTCACTTTCTACTGTGTAGCCAACAAGCCATCTTTGATGACTGGCCATTTTAACCACAACATCTCTCAAACCCAACACTTGTACAACGCTAACCATGTCACATTGTTACCTGCCCTTTTTGAACACCTAGTAGCTTCCTCAATCAATCTTGATCTCCTCCATTCTTACCCACGTGGCAAATGCATCCGGAGAACGAACAATGCGCTTACTACACGACCTCGAGGTTTATCTTTCCTTGAAACAATACAACACTAAGTCTGGACATCCTGCAAAATCCTCCTCAGAAAAGCCTTAAAAGGCTAAAGCTTAGAAGAACAAAAATCAGAATGCTACAAGATCTTAAAGAGACATCACAAGCCCTTAAACAATATATGTGTTTGAATACAGACAACCAACGTATACTGGCCCCTTTCACAAAACATGAAAATGAGCCCAAAAGGCACAAGCTCACATGCCACGAACATGAACACAAACTGGCCCATCAAAACTTCACAAAGGGACTGGAACAAGCCATCCTGTTCCTGTGAAGTCACATTCAAGCCAGGAAAAGGGCATCGTCGATAACTTCACTCAAAGAAAAAACCCGAGAAGTCACCACAACCCCCAACACATTTCCAATATCATAGCATATTTCTACCAAGGACTTTTCCCACAGCCCCCACAACCATTGGTTCCTCTCTTCTCCCCCCTCAAAAAAATTTAACAGACCAACTGTTAAAGGACCTCTCATAACCAATAACCACAAAGAAATGAAACATCGATATGGTTTGAAATACTTTTGTCAATCTATTTCAAGGTTCTTGAAGTTGTACATAAGTTATCCTATAGGAAATTTGTTGGGGCTTTCAGCCCAAGTTCCTTTGACTTGTTGGCACATGAATTGGGACATCGATGCGCACTGCCCAGGAGAGAACAATGTAACCATCACACAGAGTTTAATACTAAATGTACGTTTGGGATGGAGTAATTCTCCCATCCTTTAGCCGTGCCTTCCTAGCATTTCATGTAGTGTTTGCAACTTCCTGCTTAAACAACTTTCGATCGTATGATCAACGTCATAGGTCATCATAGATTCATAGCCATAGTGCTTTACGTTTTACCCCATAACTTGATGAGGCCTTCTGAACACTTCTTCATGATGTCGAAGTACGAGGATATCTTCAGTATTCTACTCATTATCCTCGTCCACTTGGAGATGTGGTTACGAGGGCACTTCTTGTTTGGGAAAGTTGTCACGGCAAGCATAAGTTGGCAATGACAGGTGTCTACATTTTTTCATTTGCAACAGGCCACAACCACTATGGATTCAACATTATGTGCACATATCCCAACAACATCATGTTCCCAAAATGGAGTAGTATGTTATCACTGGCTTGAAACTCGATGTTTGCCTGCTGGTTTTTCAGATATTTGTTTCATCGTCCTTGAGTCATTGTGAGATTATAATGCATCTCATTGCTCTTCATTCAGCAGTTTCTTTGCTATGTATAATGAGAATGAATGTTTTTTAGATTTTTAGCGCAACACGTGACCTTAAAAGTTTGTCGTAACCCATTTCAATGGATATTTTCAGGTTGTTGTGGATGACTATAGTTGTATGCGAGTTTGGTGGTATGTACCTTCACCACGTACTCTGTGTCATGTTGCTCGTACAAACTGCTAGAGTTTCTGATTTGTTGTTCTCCATCTGCTCATCAATTTAAGGATGGAAGGCCATTGATAGTGTCAAAAGGTGTCCCTGTCGTGGATGTCGTGTGCCGTATTCTTGTTTTGACCACTGGAGAGAGGTTGGATGTTTTATCAAACTGTAGATTTGGAATCTCTGGATTTTTTCCATGAGATTCTGAGTTTTCATTTGCTTTTTTTGCTTGAGTATCCAGAAATGTTATGTGACCCATAGTTCGGGTACTTGGTGGAAGGAATCTGGTACAAGTCACGGGTTACCAGATGTTTCGCAACCAGTGATATGATTTTGACTCATGACAGCTCCAATTACACCATAGCAAAGGGGAAGGACCGAGGGGAGTCTCAACAACCATACCAAGCTCCACAAGGTTTGGTTTACAAAGGAAAATTTGACATGTAGTCGTCAATGTGCCTACCCCCTTCCAGCCGTTGGAGGCATGATACATAGCTCTACCAAGGGTTGCTTGGACAGCCATAGCAGGGGCTCCACTACTCCATTCTGGTCGTTCTTGGATTCTCTGGGAAGCTTAGATGGCACACTACAAGAATCTGATGCAATATCACCATTAAAATGTACAAAAACCTTTCATCAGCCCTTCTCAGTTCCACAATCTTCATTCCCTAGAGTTATGCCCAACTGGTATATGCCGATCCAAAGAATACATCTTCCTTGGAGGCCTCCTTGCCTCAACTGCCATGGACACTTGGAGGATCTGAACGTGTCACGGTAACATTTCTGCCAAAATGTTATGAATAAAAATCATTGCTGGGAATTCCACATTGTGCGGTCCCGACTGTGATTTGATTGGTGTCTAGTGGTTCACATCTTTCGTTTTGGGCAAATCTGAGACAAATCGTGAGCTTTCTGGTCACATCACACAATATGAGTAGGAATTTAGAGACATTCAGTTTGCGAAGAGAAAAATGGCATTTTGTGTTAGTTTTTGCACATGGACATACTATGAAAATTTTTAGGGATAGTCATGAGATCTCCAAAATACCAAGCCATGCACGATTCTGCCTAGCGTAGCCCAAGTTAGGCTTGTCGAAGCACGGGTCTCACCCAACACAAAAACACCTAACGCCTTCGTGGTGCGCACACGCCGTGGCGCCTCCCTTCACGTGCGAAGTGCTCTTCCCAAGGCGTGGATCCCTTTGCACGTGATAGAGGGATTCCCTGCATTGTTTCGACACACCTCCCCCACTTTTGGGTTGATTTTGATGATGGGTGCGATAGGGTTTGAAACCTGTCCGCGGACTTGCTGTATGAATGTTAACTAAGTCTCTAAACAACAAAGCGTACAACTGAGTTTTGGATGCCGAACCAGGGAGTTGGCTAAGTCCTTCAGTAGCAAACTGCACTACTGAAATCCGGCGAATTATTCACCGGACGCCTCGGCAGCCTTCCGGAGCAAAATCCCGAGATGGACATTTGTTACTCAGTTCGGCCCACTATTCACCGGAAGTCGAGCCGCGGCCAGCTCCCAGAGCCGCCGCGCAAACCCCAAATTTGGAAGCTCTTGTATCCCTCGTTACTTGTCTGATTCCGGTGAAACAACTTTCACTGGATTCAATGATTCATAGAAATTCAGGGGCAATCCTCTTTTCCAACATCCGAGCAATCGTTGAGCCTCTAGATCCAACTGTGAGGACCTGACCAATGCTGTGGGGGGTACAGAAGACCTCTTCATGAGGCACATATTTGAAAGATATACGTGAGGGCACTCGTTACCGGTGCATCGGAGTCCCCCATTGTCAGGGGGCTCCCCCCATTGACCATGGACCCATGGCCTATGGCTCCTGATGTGAGGTGAGGAGGACGGTGGAAGCTATATGACGCGACCAAGGAAAACCCATCCCAGATGGAACCTCGAGCGCTGAACTCGCCGATGCCTAGTCGGATGTGAGCGGAGTGGACCAAAAATCCACCAAAGTAGCTGCTCGGGGAAGGGAGCCTAGTGGGAGGGATTTTCTGCCTGGACCATCTTGAAAGCCACAAAAAAAAATGTGAGGATTTTCCCCTCTCTGGCTGCTTGTTTGCGCCTCTCGGCGCCACACTTGGACATGCAGAGGGGAAATTTTTCAACAATAATTGATCTACCTGAAAAGACATTCATGTCTTCTGTTCACGCACATGAATGTTGTCCCGGATGACTTTGCCATCGCAGTTTGAGAATGTCAGCAACAAAATCACAACATGGCATGTAATGTTGAATCTTTGCCGATCCAAAAGGCTACGGGCTGCCCTGGATTTGGGCTGTAGAGGTAGAAATGAGACATCCACATTGCACAAAGGGTACTTCTGTAGCTTATGAAGGGCACAAAGTTTCAAGAGGTGAGTGGATTGGACATAAGGAATATGGAGGCTCTGATGTTCCTGCTGCCCATTTATATGCAATCACCCCAAATCCACACACTTGCTGATGTGTGTACAAGCCTGAAACATATGGTGAAAATCCTTCTAGAAGTTTATTCCGGAAAAAATAAACTTGCGTTGTAACTGCCTGCAAGTGTCACACATACAGAATTGTTTTGTGCACATTGTCTCGGAAGTTGCAATGATCTTATGTGAATTCTGAACGCACTAAAAGCAACGATACTTTAGACATGTCTTTTTAATATGTAGTGACCTCCTTTGTCCCAATAACTTCGTCTTGTTTTGTTTCTAATATTGCCAGTGACCATGTCTTGTACTTACTTCCACAAACGTACATCCCGTACTTCTTTCGTTTGATTTGTAGTATCTTGTCCCTTGAAAGACATGATAAAGATGCCAATAGTAGTAGCTTGAATTTCACTCAAGCAAAAGCCATGATTTTCCTTGAGGGACGTGTCAACAAGTTTTTTTTGGTTCGAGAAAGGGATCCTTTTGCAGGTGTTTCTTGAATATTGACATGTAGTAGTTTTTCACAAGGCATAAATTTTGCGAGAGAGTTTTTACTTCCTTCCTATTAATACTACTAATAAATTTAATTGATGGTTTCTCATGTCTTCAAAACATTTTAGAAAGCAAATACAGTTGTGAGTTATTGAATGTGTCCACTCGCTCTACTCCCAAATACACATCATAGACACACTTTCTCACCGGGGGAGGGTTCATGTCCGCTATCATCCCAAATTGTAAGGTCATTTCCAACCCCTTCTACGTGAACCAATGATCTGTTGATCTGGATGGACGTTGTCACTATACTTGACTTTGGAGAAGATTCACTCGTGTTTTCCTAAAGCTGTCTATCAACAAGAATATCCAATATACTTCCCAGATACAGTCTTTCATTTACGGGTGGAGGGAGGAGAGGGGGTCACGTAATCCCCTCCTCCCTTCTTTGAGAAGTCAAAAGTGTGTTGGACGGGTGTATTGGGTAGTGTATCCCAAAAAGGTTTGCGTCAACCGTGTGGACGGATGTCAGAGAGGCATTGATGCTGTAGGCCGGACAGTGCCAACGACTCTGATTATGACTTGAGGTTTCCCTCAATGTGCATTCTGACTATGAATTGTGGAATCTATCAAAAACATTGTGCCAAATTGGCTCAAGAACGGGGTCATTCCATCAAGAATTGAGGAAGTTACACCCGGCCAAAGGTTGCATTGGCCAAGGGGAAAACAGACAACGGAAATTCATCATCGGGTACCAGGGCTTGACACTTGGAAGACCCACCAAGGTCAAAGCGCCCCTTCGGAGTCGGCTAGTCAATGAGTCAAGGATCATTGAGGGCCAAGGGCACTGTGGAATGGCACCCGAATGTGTTATTACCAGAAAGGGCGCTTCGGGCGGCCATCACTGACGCTAGTGGTGCTGCCAGCGACAGTTTGCCGTGGTTCATAGAAATGGCCATATTTGAGACGTTCCTCCATGGAATGATGAGATTTTTGGTGCGTTAGAAATCTGGGAAGATGAGCTACGCGACGCTGAGGCAACAACACTCATCTCCAACCTGTACAGAGTTGCACACGGCTTGGCAATCTAGGATTGCCTACGATTTGATATCATGTACATATAGTATTGTATGCTGACACTTGAATAACAAGTACTCATCAGGCCCACTTTGCCACAGGTGTTCCCATGCTCCCCAAAAAGGATCATACACTTTCACATACACCAGAATGTGTGCACCAGCCTCCTCATGGTCGCCGCTGCTGCCGTTTGCTGCTTGTAAACTCTGGTTGAGGCTACCATACCGCGCCTAGTTCACACTTGGTATCAGAGCCACCCTTGGCTCAGGGGCACAACCATCTACGTGACAACCTCCCCTTGTCAGCATAGACCACTGCACATCTTGTCTCTCTGGTGGATTCGTGCCCAAGGTCCACCATGCACTCTAGTGACTAGGCAGTAACCAGAAGACCCGTCGATGAAGATGTTGCAACGGACGCAAAGACGACTTCATCGGGCATGTTCCTCATGGCTCTGGTGTTTGCTGCGCAACGCAAGGTGATAGCAAATGTGGCATTGAAGAAGTTGCTCACTGACATGCAAGCCAAGGTGAACCTGTTGAAGAAGCAATATGCATACCTCAATCAAGAGCTCGCGAAGCGTCCCATGATAACACCAGTGGCAATTACCACCACTCCTGGATCTGTGGTGAGCGTACCGAGTCCATCCAAGCTGGAGTCGTTTGACCCGTTGAAGAAGGATGGGCCAGCTCTGCACGCTTCGATACTTGGACTAGAGCTGGTACTTCATCGCCATCGGCGTCGATGCCTTGAGGTACGAGGCGTGTCGTGACTATGCCGTGACCCTGTTGAGAGGGGCATTGTTGGATTGGTGGGCCGACGTCATGCGGTCCAATCCACACGACATTGCGGCTGCAACCGGAATCTCAACCCCATTGGCTCCAACACGTAGTAGTGATAACCTTGCGCTGCAATGGCTGACCTTCTGGAAGGAGTACACGGAGCCGTTCATCAAACAATTCACCGTGGGTGACACGGGGAAGAACCCGCATACCAAGCTATGTCAGCTTGCCAAACTGGCGGTGTTTCCGATTACGAACGTATGTTTTGTGAGATCGTTGCTTATTGTGGCTTTGAGTCTCATGAACTATGCTTCCACTATAGCAACAGCCTCAACGTGTGGTGGTTTGTGTAAACCATGCATTTCTAGGCCTTGAGATAGCACTGCTTGCTCTTGAAGGATGTGACCACAATGAGTATTTCTATGTCGTGGGTGGCATAGTTCACCTCCACTCAACGCAAATTGCGCGAGTAGTAGGCGACCGGCTACGACCCGTTGCCAAAATCTTGCAAAAGCATAGCAAAAACAGCCGGGTTTGATGTATTTGTTGCCATTTCAAACTCACGGCCACTGTCGGCCAGGTGCAAGGCCGGCACGGAAGTGAGAGCCCTTTTGAGATTCTCAAAGACTTCTTGTTGGCTAACTCCCCAACTCCACTAGCGATCATTGTGAGTCATGTTGGAGAGTGGCGCTAACAATCTTACATGACAAAGGATAAACCTATAGAAGTTGTTGCAAAAACCAAGGAACACTTGCACATTTTTCACACCACGCAACTTCGGCCACTCTTGCATGACCGACACCTTGTATGGGTCCATGTCAACTTGTCCATTGCCAAATTAATGTCCAAGGAATTCAACTTTTCCTACTTTAAAGTCACACTTAGAGAGCTTTGCAGGAAACTTCTTTTTCCTCAAAATCATAAGGACCTTGTTCAAGTTCAGCCTGGAGGTGTTGTTCATCGCTTCCAGGAAGTTGGCCGGTGTATTGGTCAACCTGAAAGGCATCACGCGAAATTAATAGTGACCGTATCAGGTGTGGAAGGCTATCTTTTCTACATCATCTGCTGTGATGCGGATCAGGCAGTAGCCAGATCATGGGTCGATCTTTTTGAAAAACCAAGCCACACAAAGCTGATCGATGAGCTCATTGGCTCGTGGAAGCAAGCACCGGTACTTGATGCTCGACTTGTTTAACGCCCGGTCGTCCACACACATGCACATCTCCTCCGTGTACTTTCTCCACAAACAGGACAGGTACAACATAAGGAGACGAGGATGGACGGATGAAGTTCTGGTCTGTCATCTCGGTAACATGCTTCTTGAGCTCCTACAGCTACGCGTCGCTCTTGACGTATGTTGCACAAACAGGCATGTACGCTTCAAGTTTGAGGTCAATGCGATGCTCCACATCCCTCTTTGATGGCACAACCGTCGGGAGGGTGTCAAGGAACGTTTGCAAACTCTCTTGCGAAGCCTATCCCACCAACCAGTTCATGAGAAAACCCAAAACATTGAATCGTAGAAGGCCCTCCCTGGCTTTGAACAAGACCACGCAAAAAGCTACCTAAGAACAGCGCAGCCAACCCCACGTGGCTAATACCTCGATACAACTATCATGAAGGATAGGCCTGATCTTGACAAGCCACCAGCTTCTTCTCCTCCCGTAGTGTA
>SZWC01013689.1:16225-49775 GCA_023375785.1 Penium margaritaceum | reverse complement strand
GAGCGAGAGAGAGAGAGAGAGAGAGAGAGAGAGAGAGAGAGGGAGAGAGAGAATCTCACGGACGTACACCGACAACACTCACAACCTTCTTCAACGATTCACGCTTGAGTGCCTTGGTAAGGAAGTCAGCCAAGTGACGTGTTGTCTTAACCCACACAGTGTTGATGCTGCCTTCAAGCAAAAACAAACGCACATGGTGATAATCGACACTGACGTGCTTTGTGCGAGTGATGCATGCCGTCATTGTCAGCAATGGCCATGGCACATTCATTGTCAAAGTGCAGGGTGATGGGCGGGACTGATTGACACATCTCGGACAGCAAGCGATGCAGCCACACGCTCTCACAAGTGCCAGAACCAAGGGCAACATATTCAGCCTCATCACTGCTACGCGCAATGCACCCTTGCTTGCCGCTGTGCCATGATACAGTTGTGCCGCCAACAAGAAACATCCAGCCAAGACGACTCTTACCGTCCGAACTACCGACTCAGGCACTGTCGGTGTAACCCCCCGACATAATAGATGGCTGTCAACGGAACATGAGGCCTCTCCGTGGGGTCGAGATGATGTAAGGTAGTACTCGGATCGCGACCTCAAATTGGAGGTGACGCGGCACTAGAGAGAATTGTGCCAGGAGGTTGACAGCGAACGCAATGTCTGGACGCATTGTTGTCTCAAAGAACATTAGTGAACCAATGACGCGTAAATACATGGTCACGTCTACTCGCTCCCACACCATGGCTGGATCATAGCTCTTGAGCATCGTCAAACCATCGGGCGACATGGGTGCGGATGCTCTCAGCACGAGGGGCAGGTCCTGAGCAAAGCGCCCAGACAAGGCGGCCTTATGGGCATGCATGATGCCCATGGAGCGATCATGCTCAAGCTCCATGCCCAGAAAGACTCATGCTGACTCAAAGTCCTTCACCAGGTAGGCAGCTTGCAACAAGTCCTTGACCCGCTCGATGGTAATTGCATCTGGCGATGCAATGAGCAGGTCGTCAACTTAGACGAGGACAACATCGAGGGTTTGACCTCGTGGACTGATGAACAGTGCGGGGTCGGCACAATTGCGAAGGAGGCCGCCGTTGAGAAGCGTAAACCTGATCTCCTGGTTCCAGCAGCGTGGTGATTACTTCAGGCCACAGAGGGCCTTCCGTAGCTTCCACACCTTGCTGGAGCCATCATTGAAGCCTGGAAGCTGCACCATGTGGAGCTCCTTGCCCTCCAGTTAGCCATAGAGAAAGGTGTTGCTTACATCCATCTGATGCAATGCCCACCCATGCTAGGAAACCAGGTTAAAAAATGCTCGGCTAGTGGAGAACCGTCCAACTAGGGTGAAGACCTGGTCATAGTCGATCCGAGGGACCTGAGAAAACCCCTTGGTTGTAAGGCTGGCCTTGTACTTGTCCAGGGACCCGTCTAGCTTCCACTTTTGCCGGAGAACCCACTTGGCACCAATGGCCTTGTGGCCCTGGGGGAGGACGACGAACTCATAGACTTGATGTTGCCCAACGCCAGCTAGCTTGTCAGCATATGCAACATCCCAATGAGTAGCCTAAAGAGACACCCAGCCTTACCTAGGGTGGCTGGGTCCTGTGGTCGCTCCGTGGGACGGACACTAGGGGCGTGCGCATCCCGCCCCCCTGGTGGCATATGCGTGAGTGTGACCGCGACGGTATACCGGTGCTCCTCATGGAGCAAGGCATAGCCAAAAGCGGACCCTGGATGTAGGTCAGTGACGATTGATAATATAGCTAAGCCAAGTGCCTTGGTGACGAATTCCCCACTCAAGGTTGTGGAAGTGGGTTTAATGGGAGGCAAGGAGCCTTGTGGGGTGTAATGGGGTCATGACGCAAGAGGGCGTGAGGAGGCAGCCTTAGTGCTCACTTTCGGCTTCGGTCGAAGGCTCCCGCCCGTACCACGTGTGTAGCGCGCCGACACGAACGGGGCAGCCAGCCCTGAGGGGTTGGCAGACACGGACAAGGCAGCCGACCCGGAGGAGCTGGCGAACACGAACGAGATAGCCAGCCTGGAGGGGCTGGAAGACATGGACAGGCAGCCAGCCAGGTGGGGCTGGCGGACACGGACACAGCAGCCAGCTCGAAGGAGCTGGCAAACACGGACGAGGCAGCCAGCCTGGAGGGCTTGGCGGACACGTATGAAGCAGCCGGCTCGGAGGGATTGGCGAACACAAATGATGCAACCATCCCGAAAGGGACTGGCAAAAACAGACAGGGAAGCCGGCTCGGAGGGGCTCGCAGACATGGACGAGGCAGCTGGCTCGGAAGGGCTGGTGGACACGGACAGAGCAGCCGGCTCACAGGGGCCAACAAACGCAGTCGGGGCAGGCGAGGTCACTCCCAAAAACAGCCGCACGGAGGAAAAACTTACAACTCCTCCACGTGATGGGAGGGACATCGACGCACCAAAGCAAACGAGGCCGTAAAAACAGGTCTTCAAAGAAGAGAGCATCCTTAGACTTGATGATGCAGTGTCGAGAGGGATCCCAGAAGCGCCATGCCTTCGACAAACGGAAGACATCAAGGAAGGTGCAAGGACGGCTGCGAGGCTCGAGCTTGCCATCCTGGTGTGGGGCAGGCAACCACACTATGGCTACGCGGCCCTAGACGTGAGCCGGGCGGAGGTCGGCTCGCTCGCCACACCTGTGCTGGTATGGTGTGGACTGTTGGAAAACAGGTCCATGGGGAATTCAGTTCCAAACCCACGTCATGTAGGTCATGGCCTCGAAGTAGAAGCTATCGAAGAAACCGGACTCAACTCACATGGTGCGGATAGTGTCAGCCATGGTGTGGCTCCACCGCTCAGAGACGTCATTCTCAGCTGGCGTGTAAGGCGCCAATGTCTCACGATGGACACAATGAGAAGCAAGGAAGAGTATGGTCTGCCACATAAACTCGCCACCGCGATCAGAGCGGAAGCGACACAGATAGCGACCACACTCACACTCAGCATGGACAAACCACTCCCAAATAGTGGGGGAGACGTCACTCTTCTGCCAAATGGAGAAGACCCAGCGGTAGCAAGAGTAGTCGTCACTAAGTGTGAGGACATAGCGACGGTGCTCCCCGACGAACTCTGTTCTAAGTGGACCCATGACATCATAGTGGACCAAGTCCAATAGGGTAGACGCACGCGAGCAAGAGAGGTGCTTGGTGGGCCGGTGCATCTTCCTGCGAGTACAATCAATGCACTCAATGGGACACAACAGTGGAAAGGAGGCTGGATCAAGGCCTTTGGCTGGTTGTATGTGGAGCATGATATTGGAAGCGGCAGAGTGGACGTGTCAGAGGCGGCAATGCAACAGGCATGTGTGCTGTGGGGAGAGTGTGCTGGTCACAAGTATGTGACCTGTGTCGGTTGATGGGGAGGGGATAGAGGGAGAAGCGGACAGGCAAGCACATGCCACAAGTTGCCACGAGCGATGGCATGCAAGATGACACGACCGGATGGACGCAATGACACAGTGCCAACACCACGTGAGTATAGTACGTCTATGCTCATGCGATGCAGGGCAATGAGAGACATGAGGCTGGGCTCAAGACCACGGAAAAAGAGCACACCAGTCACATAGACATCTCCAGCATGACCACGGAAACAAAAAACACCGACGCCACGAACGGGTAAGACCTGACCCGATTCTGTCCAAACTCCAAAGACATCGGCAACGGGGCCAAGGACACCAAAGGCTTCATGCAAGGCCGTCATGTGATGCGTAATTTCAGAGTCAATGATCTAGGTCTCCGACGAATCCTAGACTAGTGTCGCCAGGTCGCTTATGGTCACATGGCAGTGGGTGAGAGATGCGGATGCGGTGGACGGGGGTGCGAACCGGGACTACAAGTCATCTAGCCAGGTGACATCATCACGAAGATGAGAAGGTGGGGAGGGCACGACCGTGGACGGAGCGGACAAAGGTAAAGGGAACAACCGTAGCTCTGACTTTGTCATGACAGGCACGGTACGGGAACCAGCAAGGACGCAACTTGCATTTCCCTAGGGAGGAGGGCAAGGCAAGCCGAGCTGGACGGCGATGAACTGTTCAGCTGACGCTCGCGGGTCGAGGGTCCGACGGAGTAGACCGACTGCGGTGCGACAGCACCGGAGTCGAGGAAGGAGGAGGAGGGTGTCGTGGATGGAAGACCGAGCGTAGACGATTGCGGATGATGCTACGGTGGAGCCGTCGGAGGGAGAAAAGGAGCGAGCGGCATGGATACAACAGGAGCAGTAAAAGTCACGACAATGGTGGCAAGGCGTCAATCCCGCTGGCAGTGCATGGTGGCAATGATGTGCGCCTTGTCTATCGCAAACGGTCATGTGTAATACCCGTGTCCTGGCTGGCCACGTTGTGGTAGACTAAGCTCCCGCCTCCAGATCTGCTCAACTGTTACTATGGGCCCTTGCCCTTCTTGTCCCTTTGCTTCTTCCTGTGGGATGATAAGGCACCGGAGGACGCGGCTGCTACGGGAGCGGCAACAACCACAGAGGTAATGGTAGGAGAGGTGAGGACCTCCGTACTCTAGACACGGGAATCCCAATGAGCATCCTCAATGCGGAGAAAGAGCTCGTATGCCCAGGGAATGAGGGTGCCCTGGGCTACCATCCCGATGAGTACATCCTGGTTGTAGTGGATGAAGATACAGCAATGATGCCGGTGGTGCTGAGCTTGATGGTCAAGAGTAATGAGAGAAGGGGTGGTGTAGCATCTCCTAGGCGGTGCATGATGTCCTCCGCCCACTACCAGTATGAGGTGACCATCTCCGTTTTGCCCATACAGGGAGTTGAACTCCTGTAGCAGACAGCTAGTCTCAACGTCGTTGGAAAGGTGACAAGGGCGCTTGAGGATGTGCGACACCGCTGCGGGGTCAAGAAGTACGCTCGTAGTGAAGTCAACGAAGAAAGGCTCAAGAGCAAGTCGGGTAGCTGGAGGGGCGATTGGAACCAGAGTACGTATGGCGCGACCAACGTCATGTACTTGGTGAGCTTGGGTGGAGTCAAAGGGTAGGATGGTGTACGGCCATAGGCCCTCACCCTGTGCCTAAATGTGGAAGCTAAGCTCCCAGATCTGGAACTGCTCACCAGCCTGGAGAGGCAACGGTGGGGTTTCGAAGTCCATTGGCCTACGGCAAGCACCTAGAGTGGGGCCTAGGAATACCATCACATTCTGCTCTTGGCGCTGGGTATGGTACCATCCCAAGTACTGTCTGGCAGAGGGAACTACAAAAATAACATGCCCAAGTAGAAAGAAGGGCGGAATTTTCTGATGCTGCTGCTATTCTTGCTGCTATAGTGGTTTTTGGTACAACGGATGCTGCTGGTGCTGCAATCATAGCGGCAACTACCGTGGTACCTGTGTTGGCGGCAACCACGCTGCTAGCTGCTACGTGATCATTGCAAGCTGGTAGCACATGGAAGCTAGTGGATCTGTCAAACCATCAGGGCCGACAACAGAGCCTGCAAGTTGTTGATGTTGCTGTGTTTTCTACAACTACTACTACTACGGTTGATGATGATACTGTTGCCGTTGTTGCTGTTGCTCTTGCAGCAGATGTTGTTGTTGTTGCTAAGGCTACTACGGCTGTTGAGGCTGCTGTTGCGGCTGCTAAAGCTACTACTGCTAATGTTGTTATTACAGCGGCGGTAGCTAGTGCTGCTCTTGTTGCTATTGTAGTTGCTGCAATTGCTTCAAAAAGGGGGTCCTCCAGCAAAGGACGACCCCTCCTCACTTTCAACCATGATGTCCTCTGTTTGTTGTTTTTTTTTGGTTTTCTTTCAATGCTGATGTCACCAGTTATGTCAACCGAGGTTGGCTGACGTAAGCAGTGGTAGTTACGTAATTGTTGCAGTCGCTATTACGTTTTCTCTTTTGCTGCTGCTATTGCTGTTGCTGCTGTTACTACAGCTCTTCCCTGCACTATTACTAATACTACTGTCGTTGGTGCCACTGATGCCACTGATAACCTTCCGCTACTACGTGCTGGTGGTGTAGTTGCAGGTGCTATGATTGAGGCAGCAGCTGTAGTGGTTGCTGCTGCTATAGCAGCACTCTTGCGAGGTGCTACTGCTTCAGCGATTATTGCTGTTGTAGTAGCAGTAGCAAGGGTGGGTTCCTATCCCCAACCCTCGGCCAAGGTCAATCCTGGTTTCCACGATGTTCCTTTCTTTCTTTCTTTCTTTTATTTTTTTTACTACTCGCTAATGTTGCTACCATTGTTGCTATGAGCTGCTCTTGTAGCCGTTGTTGCTACTGCTGCTACATTCGGCCATTGTTGTTGCTGTTGCTATTGCTGTTGACTGATGTTGATGATGCTTGCTGCTGCTGCTACTGCCAGGTACTAGCTGCTGTTGCATGTTGCTGGCTGCTACTGCTTGCTACAAGTGTTTTTCTTGCTGTTGTTACCCACTGTTGCTATTGCTACTGCTACACGCTGCTTGCCACTTGCAGCTGCTTGTTGCTTGTTGCTTCTGCTGGTTGCGGCTGCGAGCTGCTGCTACTGCAACTTGCTACTACTGCTACAAGATGATACTACTACGCGATGCTACTACTGCTTGTTATTGCAGCTCCTAGTAGCTACTGCTTACTACTGCTGCTAGTCGTTGCTGCTGCTACTGCTGCCATTACTACTACTTCTACTAGCACGACAAAGAGAGGAGAGAGGGAGAAAGGACAAGGGACTTCCCTCATTGGCAGTGTTGTCGCCACGTGCGTCGGTGTTGTTACGCCATCACCCGTCACGTTGCTAGCCACGAGGTTCGCTAACGGTACTATTGTCGCGGGGTCAATGCTGCCAAAAAACATTGGCAGCATTACCCCCCTGTTGGGAGCGTTTTGACAATGCCACCCGACGTGGCTAACACTTCCAAAAAAATTCTGGCTGAGTTTCCCCCGCACGGGCACGTATGGGGGACCGCCGGTGTTTACTAGGACCTGTATGCCTTGCTGCTGCTCGACTTTGTTGCTTCTATTGTGCTCTAGATCTGATACCAAGCTGGAAAATCTAGTGCAACAGGTTGGGGCAGCAACATTGTCGATGCAGCGTGCAGGAGCCCACGCTCATTGCTTAGTCTGCCCCCTCAGTGTGTTGCACGAGAGCCTAAGTCTGAGGGCTCTGGTGTTGTTACTCTGAAATGTGCACGCCAGAGTTAGCGCCAGACAATAGCTGAAAATTGGAACTGATTGATAAGCAACCAAGAATGAGCAACAATGGGAGACCCCTCCAAGTTATAGCTCCCCCCAGCTCTGTAGAGCTTTTTACTCAATTCTAAGCCAATCGGAAAAAATGACATGTTTTCTGGCAGGTAGTGTTCTCTTGGTTAGCCCTACCAGACAGCCGACAGCCCAAAACTCGGGCGTCGTTGGTTTTGCCTAAAAAGTGGACCATACCATAACACCAACACTGCAAACGCAGTTGTGCAGTCAGAATCAGCTAGAGAAATAGTGGTGAGGAGTTATGGCTGCCCAAACCCAGGTAGTGTCTACCAACAGTTCCTGAAAATCATGGAACTAGGACCCTAGGCATGATATGGCGCTGCGAATGCAACAGTGTAGTCAGGCACGGTGCTAGATGTGTGCAGACATCATGTTTAGTGACAGTGACTGGCTGCGACATGACTGTCGAGGAGGTCTATCGATGGAGCTGAGCATGTTGGAGGGAGAAGGCTCCAACAAACCGCGTGTAGGCCGCAGCGTGCGTTGGCGCCACTATACAAAACTCCAGCAGCATCGTGTCTTGCCGTCATTCATCTGCATGCCGATGTACACAAGCCAGGAGGACACAAAAGAGTACAAGCGATAGATGTGTGAAAACCAACAAACCTTTGAAAACGATTGAGCCGTATGTTATGAATGACAGAAACGTGGGTCTACCCATGCACCAAAACAGGCCCGCCATTAAACCATGGCCCGTGAGAACCATGTGATGAAGGGAATGAATAGAGCCTCCGATGTTTCAATCACAAGGGAAATGCTGAAGATACGCATTGACAGATTAAAAGTTTTTTCAGACCGAACGAATGAAAAAAGCCATGCGAACGGATTTGGGGTAAACTGACCGAATAAAACCTGTTCTTGTCCTCCTCTTCATGTTATGTTTTGTGTCTCAGTTCACCTCGGACATTTTAACTTCTTTACTTCATGTACTACTTAGAACTCCTACTTGGTTGGTTGGGTTGGTTGAGGTTTCACGTCGACCAGAGCGGCCGGGGATTTTTTCGCTCTTGAGAGAAGCTAACCAAGAGCAAATTGGAGGCAAGTTGAAGCATTGTATTTGGATTTGATCATTGCTATATCACAATGGTTGGATCCAAGGTCCCAGTTTTCTCCATCGGTCTCAGCTGGCCAAGACTTCATGAACCTTGCGAGCAGTTTTCTTGAAGAACCCAACAATTTGGAATGAAATCCTTGGTCCAAAATCGTACTGTTTGTAAGGCATCGCATGTACCTTTCATGCCAGGTGCGCGTTGAATATTGACAAGAGAAACTGATGGATCTGAGAAATGGACAGCAGTGATTGTCACCAGTTCCAGAATTCTTTCTTTTTGGCATGCACCCGTGCTTCTTACTTTTAGTTACCGTTGCATTTTGTCGTGGCAACTGGCTAGGAGGTCACCTTGGACAAGTTTATCCAAGGATTCTCCCATTGTCACTATTAAATGAAATATATTGGCATGGAACGGATGATGAGCAATGTTACATTGAAGACAAGGGGTTCAAGGGGCCATGATGGATTTTGATTCATGTGGCAATTAGGTAACAGAATGTTGTGGAATGCATACATTCCACATGATATGTAAGGTCACTCCACCTTGGACAAAAGAAGAAACAATGCGCTATAGTATCATCTCGGCACCAATACTGGCATGGGTCAACCATTAAAGTTCAAGAAGCCCATGGCAAGCAGACAAATGCCAACAAGCCTCTTGATGTCTCATTGCAGTATGAATGGCATGCAAGGTAACGGAAGAATTGAACTCAGCATTTGATACCACTAAGGTGTGTACTTTACCTTGTACTTCTGTTGTATGTGTTTCACCTATCTTTACTTGAGATAGATTCTCCTCTGGTGTCATTGGACTGGCCTTCGGTGTTGCTTTCAACGACTAGTTGTTGAGCACATATCAACCTCTCCATATGTCTTCGGCATGTATACGAAGTGACATGTAGTCAAGTGCCTCTAGCCTCTTGTTGCAATGCAGGTTCATGGTTGTCTTGTGGGGGTCATCAGAAGCCATGCCATTGTGAGAACGGGCTGGCAAGGCAACGTTTACGTATTGGGTCAACTCCGTTCTCTGTCAATTACCTGAAAAAATACATTGTTCAAACTATGTAAATGAAGAGTAAAAACACAATGGATAGTACATGGAAAAATCATGGATTTTATCACATTGTTTCTTAGGGCCTATAAAAATATCAGGAACCATGGATTGCCTAAGAAATGAGGATGTTTTCCTGGAATACATGAAGGAACAAACTAAAATGAGCTACTTTTTCTCAACATCTAAGGGACATTCAGATCTGGAAAGGCAAAGTGACTATGGGGTACTCTTTTCTTATTCAAAGGTTACGGTTGTATTTGGTCTGCTTACCTATTTATGTCTAGTATCTCTGGATATCCATGATGCAAGAATCATCCAATGTGCAGCCATGTTGGTGACAAAAGTCGGTTAATTTGACCGGCTGAATGCCACTTGGTCAACATCTTGCGTGTCAGTAATCGTCACAAAGAATGGTCGAGCAATATTCTCGCCAAACTTAAGTAGGGAATTTGTTCTTCCACATTTTCTCTAAAATTCCTCTTAACAAATGATCTCTGGTGAATACAAACACTTCTATGCCTCCCTTGATTGTACGAGCATTGTAACCTTTTCAATGAACGCTAGAGGGGGGTGCAAATGGATGTACTTTAACTAGGACGTGAGGGGCAAAAAATTGGATAGTTAAAAAATAACATGGACAGTATTCTCACTAACGATGACTTAGATAGACCACAAGAAAAGTGCAAGAATTACATAAATGCATTATTTCACACATGTATCAGCTACACTGCTTGCTTGACTCGTCCAATACACTTCATGTAAACTGAGAGTGGTGTGCTAGCCTCAACTGGAGGCTGCAATCACTAATTGGTGGCAACAACAACAAGGGGAGGCCAGTGCACACCTTTTAGTTTATGAGGAAGCGCATGGTTGTCTTGAGGGAGCACAAGAACACGTGTGGCAAAGTGGAAGCAAATTGTACTTGCTACTGAAGTGTTGAGATGTCAGGGTATATGTACACAATGACATATCCCAGGTGACTCAAAGCTACTGAGCCGTGTTCGACACTTTACAGACTAGGGATGAGCGGTGTTGTCTTGAAATCATGAACCTCACCTTTCCAGGAACTTTATGCAACATAGATAGCATCATTTCACAAAGAAACGGCGGATACATGATCGTTTCTGTACACCAAAGAAATCTACTGAAGACAGTAGCACTAGCTGTGGTAATGGCCGCCCGTAGCGCCATTTGTGACAACAACACGTCGGTGCACCATTCCAAAGGGCTCTTGGCCCTCAATGATCCTGAATTAATTGAATAACCGTACCCCAAAGGCGTGCTTTGGTCTTGTTGGGTCTTCCGAGGGTTGAGCCCTGGTCCTTTGGAATGAATTTGAGTCATCTGCTTTACCCCCGACCAGTCCAACATTTGGTCGGACGTACTTCCTCAATTCTTAATGCATCAACCCCACTCTTGGACCGATCTCACATGGTTTCTCTTGTAGATTCCAAATCCACAGTCATCTTACGTATTCAAGGAAGTCTGAAGCCATAACAAGTGCCATTAGTACTTTCAGGCTTACACTTTCTCAGTGGGGGAGATAGGATACACATACCCCCCCAAAACTTAAAACTATAATGGGGAAATGAAGCCGAGAGTATATCTGGAGGGGTGTGATCAAATACACTAGTGTATTTGGTATGTTTCTTTGAAATCTAAAAATCGAGCATCAATATGGTACACTCCTTGCTGCAATTCCCTCAAACACTCTCTATTGGGGAGGGGGGCTGGGGATAGACGCGATCAATGAAGTCAAGCAAGGACAAACTTTGCAGCTACGAAGTGTCAAAGCTAGATGCACCATTACTAGAGATCATAATTTCAGACGCCGCAAGGTCTCGATCAACGGTGAGGAGGTGTTTGAATTGATAATAGTAAACACACTAGTGTATCGTTTCAGTTGCTATCAGGTACACCATCAACTTCACTCGTTCAATGTACTTTCTCCATTGGGGAGGGGGGGGGGGGAGATGGGGCATACCCAACTGCCTGATGATTTCGTTATTAAACATTTGTTTGGGACCATTAATTCTTTTATTTGGCTCCGCATTGGAAGTTATCTCTGGAAAATGAATACGTTAAATTAACTACTCAGGCGAGGGTCAACACTCCAGAACGCAACGAAATCCAAAATGCAGAATCAGGCATTCGCGGCGCCCAATTTTCCGGTGTTGGATGAGATCCGACACCGCTCTACCGCACCGAAGCCGCTCAGAGGCACCGAAGCAAGTCTGCGCTGAACCTGATGACGATCTGCCGATCCAACCACCAAAACCTTGGCTCTGCCATGGCCGCCCCGAAGCCAGCTGTCAACAGCCTCTTAACCAGATTCCTCGCTACATGGCTTATGTCGGCCCTGCTACAACTGGCCAACGCATCTTCCTGGACTACATTCTCAACCTCTCGGCCTATCAACGTCGCTCAGAAACACTACATCAAACCACGAACTGGACAAGTCACCGTGTTGTCCGAGGCCTGCCACATCAGACCACCTCGCTTGAAGATGCCATGTCCACATCGTCCATGGATGCCCACTCCAATCATCATAGCAACTCAAGGGATCCGCATTGCTAATTCTCCTCACAGTTGTTGTGTCTCCTGTGTTTCACCAGGGACACATACCTCCAAAGTCTCATCAGCTCTCATGTTCTCAACATAAGCTTCTCTATGGTCATCAACATCACCTGAATCAAAGAATGGCACATCATTGGAAGACCTCCCATCGCCTTTTTTGACATGCTCCTTGATCTCTCCATCATGGCTACCTGATCCTCCTCCTGTTCTCAAGGATGGCCTCCGGGTGGAACAAAAACTACTTTTCAGGACATCAACACTGCAACTATACTCTCGGCTCGCTACGTCTCTTAACTTCAGAAAAAATCATGTTTTTTGACAAGCTTTGACCACCACACCAGCGCTCTTCAACGCCCGGAAAATCCACCAAAAAAAAAGTGGCCGGCAGAAAAGAAAAAACAAAAAGTGGCCGGGTTTTCGCACTGCGCTTTTCACCCCGCTGCTCCTCCAACCCCGGTTTCACCGTCTCCTTGCACATCCACTGCAAAAACCTTCTCTCAACCTTACCACCACATTGTCACCCGATGCACTCTCTGCGGCCTCCCCAGTTAGGAGACCTCATCACCGTACAACCATGGCGAAGAGTAAGTCCCTTCTCGGATGACTCCAATACTCACAGATCCGCCATGGCTCCCTTCCTGCAAAACCGACTTCCAAGCTTGACTCTACTACATGCATTCTATCTCCCTCCACTATGTGGAGAGGATTTCTATCCCGATCTGACAAGGCTGAAAGCTGAACCTTCTGTTTCACTCATACCGCCACATGATTCTTATCAGAAAACTAGCATTCTCTATGCAGATACCTCACACATGGAGGGAGTCAAAGGCAACGACCCGAACATTAAAGGCTTCGCACCAACGGAAGAAGTGACCGCACCCTACGCGGGTAAGCACGTCAAAAACCTCACGCGTGTTAACGGAAAAGCTGTTAACCCACTCAAAGAAAAAATCAGCCCGTTTAGCTCGAAAATCACCACATCCAAACGCCGGGTCTTTTGCCCGGGCGGTGAAGATGAAATTGAAGGTCGGTTCTCCTTCTATCCTCGTGCCCCTAGAAGCAGTCAACATTAAAGGCTTCGCACCAACGGAAGAAGTGACTGCACCCTACGCGGGTAAGCACGTCAAAAACCTCACGCGTGTTAACGGCAAAGCTGTTAACCCACTCAAAGAAAAAATCAGCCCGTTTAGCTCGAAAATCACCACATCCAGACGCCGGGTCTTTTGCCCGGGCGGTGAAGATGAAATTGAAGGTCGGTTCTCCTTCTATCCTCGTGCCCCTACAAGCAGTCAACAACTCATTTTCTGACCCACTCCTTCCTCCCTGTAGGCCAAAGTGTGCCTCAAAACAACGCGCAGACTCCAGCTCTGTCCTCGGGCCATGGCCAAGGTCTCCAGACCCACGGATCTGGTAACTCTGAGACATTACCTCACGGGACACTCGCAGCCGGTTCTCAATCCGCGGCCTTTCAAGCCGGGAACAATGCCCACCAATCTAACCGTGCCAGCAAACCACCATGGACATGGAAACACCATCGCATCTCAAGCCCGGGCCTCGGGTTCCGCCCCTAACCTGAGTGCCTACTCTGAAGGCTCATTCGACCGGCGCTATGGAAACAACACCGCTGCCGTCGCTGCAGGCACTTCAAACACCCCAGCTGCCAACCCCGATGCTGCAGCATCCGGTGGTCAGTCACCACCCCCAATGGACCAAGACAATCTCAATGAAATGGAAGCAGAACTCGAACTCCTCTCTGACCTCCCAACCCAGATTGGAGCTACCACTCTCTCGTCAGAAAAGACCCTGGACCAGTATGTCCGCAGTTTCAACCAGACCATCACCCTCATCTTCAACCACCAGCATGTTGGGTACGGTGAACGCATTGCCAAATTCTTCGTGGAAATGCTGCTGCGGAAATCCAAAGGCATCATCCCGCCTGTCCTTGTCCAAGCCGCGAAAGTTTTTGCCATCGATCCCGTGCCAAACGGTAGACTGCGAATGGCCCGTTACACAGTCCAGTTCAAAGACTCCTCTGGCAATATCCCTGCTTTGGCTATCCAGATATCCCCATTTCTTTTCTCACCACCAGGTCCGTACTACACTTCAAAGTCTCCTTCACTATGTCTCCTTTCCACAGCTCTAACATCTCGCCTTCCCTCACTGCCTGCAGATTTTGATGGGAAGGTTGGAGTTGTCATCACGAAGATCACTCATGCAACCTATGAGGCCACGAGGATGATCAACCCTCTTGAGCCAACTCTGGCTATCACAGGACCGCCTGAATACTTCGACATGGGAGACGTGACCCGTACCCTCACAATAGAGTGTCAAGCTGGAAAATAAAAACCTCCCCTGATGAAGATATTCTGCCTGCACCGCTACGTGCATCCTCTGACCGGCCTCACGTCTAACATGGTGATGGGGCTCCCCGTCAGCCACCCGGAAGACCCTTTCTTCCTGAACGTGACACCAGCCTTTCACATAGAGGGAACCCGCAAATACAAGGTCTCTCTATTTTTCTCAGGAATCAAATGCCAGTACTGCAACAACAATCACCATACATGTTACCACGGCCAGTTCCCAGTGACCCGGTCACATCTGCTGAACGGAGTAAGATCCATTATCGTAGTACACCATCAGTGCGGTAAGTCTCACCCCTCAATCACCCCATCAACCATTTTATACCCGCCACTTATCTTTAACTTCTACGATGGCAGAAAGTCATATTGGCATATCGCACTACTCTCCGGTGTGGAGGGGAGACCCCGGATTTCTTTTCACCAATGCCGGGAAAGTTTTGGAACTACACATCTGCAACTATCTTGCCTGAAAGAGCTACTTCGGCCACTCTCTGGATGCTCTGCATGCCCATGCGATCACGGATACACACAAACAAGCACGCAGAACCTAAAGAAAGAACCCAAGCCAGGACCAGCTCATCATGATCGTCAATGCAGATCAGGACACCCTAAGGCAGCATTTCAAGTTCTGAATGCTTCTGATGGTAATACTCTGTCACCTAATCTTTACTGCAATGCCAGGTGCAACATTCCACCTGACCTCTCTCAATCTGCCTGCAGGACCTATGGCGTGCTCCTGACTTGCTCAGCCCAACCCAATTCCGCTTCACTCCAGAGAAGGTCTCAAGCTTCCTGGACCCTCAGCTCGCGCCATGCACCATCCAAAGACTACTCCGACGCTCGGATATCATGCTCTGTCCACTCCCATTCTGATTCAAGCAATGAGCCCACCCTAGGGCACATGACAACGCACTTCTTGTTTTGCTCTGCCTCATCCCATTCCAACCAAAGCAGCATGCTTTCCTGCGGGCACTCGCCAAGGTGGTACATCTCTTGTTTAGCCGTCAACATTCATCTCTTTACCAGGCTGGATAGCACTGCTACAAGCGTTTTTTCCCCTTGATCTCAATGCTCAAATCTTTGTACCGGTAGTGTTTCTTTCATAAACAATGCCAGACCTGGCTCTCTTTCAACAACCTTCTCCTCTAACCCTTCTTCCCTCCCAAAAACCAGGCCCACAAACTCACTTCTAAGGAAACACAACATTACTAATGCATCACAGAACAAATGCCACTCTGGTAACAGTAGAACTCCTCTTTCACTGATGCACTCTAATTCCTCGTCTCTCCTCAAAAGCTTTCCACCTTCTCTTCTCAAGCTAAGGTACAACAACTACACACTAGATCAGAAACCATCTCTCAACCACAACTACAAGTAGAAACCAACCGTAGTACCAACATCATCTTCACAGAGTCATCCAGACTTGAACTTGCACAGCAAATCCCACCACCTTCTCTTGTCAGGTCCCAGAGCACAACCTGGAATGTCCTCACACAACAAACCATACTTCCTCCAAGCCACCCATCCTCATACCGCACCAAAGACCCCAACCCTACCGCTCCCTCTCAGGAATCTACCCTTGGACCCACTAATTAACCTCCATCTATCACACCCCAAACCCCCATCTGCTCCAAACAAATCACAAAAAAACCCCTCTCATTTGGCCCTCATATTCCTACCTAACAAAACACCTCCCTCGACACTCAAAACAAGCTTACAAAACCAATCCTTTCTCCATACTTTGGCTACTACCTTTTATCCCCTACCCAAATGTGCAAGACACGATGGGACCCAACCTAAAACTTTGGAACAACCTCCAGAAGTCCTATGGCACCAACTCTCACTCTCAGAAAGAATCACAGGATGAACACCACTCCAAAGAAGAATGTTAAAAAAAAAAAAACCAGCACGAGAACCGGCCTAACTCTGCTTTCCTCTACCTTCAGGTTTTGACTCCTCTCTGCCACTGCATTTGCCACATAAATAAAAGGCACCACCCTAGCAAAAGGAAACTTTTCCTCAATGTACAAAGATGGCTGGTACCTAAGAACACAAAAAAAACTCCACGAACACAGTTCCACTCCACCTTGCACAATCTTAGAAGCTTCACAAGACAAGTCCAAACACCAGGATGTCCGCCAATTTTTTCCTGATCACCTCTGTCTCTCCCCTCCTCATGACCTACACAACTGCACAGCCAAATTGGCACAAAAATCAACCTTTTTAGTCTGCTACTACAAGTTCTCAGGTTTTGACCCATTTGAAAAAACTACCCTTGCTCTGAGAATCTCTCTCCTACAAACTTACCATAAACTGCACAGTAAACCAAACCTACCTACACCTAAAAACTATACCAACATCTCTACACTTAAAACTGAAAACCTAGCCAAAACAAATCTTCACCACAAGCAAAACAAGTACACAACCTCGGTTACAGAGCCTATGCCCAATGCCCGAGATCCCTGTCTGATACCCCTGACAGGGAACCCCCCCTCATAACATAAGCACTCTCAACAAACTCTACCCTCTCCCAACCTCTGCCCAAACAAACCCAAGCCTCATAACAAAACAGCCTGCAATGATTACATAACCAATAGCAAGGTCTCGCTCTCCTTGCCTTTGCACCACTCCACCAGGATTTTACATACAACAACCCACGAATCTATTGCCGCCTCCCCTACCCAGAAACCCACAGAATACCTCCTTAAACACACCTTCTCCAATCACCCCTCTCACCTAGAGGAATCCCCAAAGGTCCCTGAACCCAAACCTCCCATCTGCCAAGGAAACCAACCACCCATTAAACACAAGAGGAAACTACCTCTCACAAATGCTCCTGAGAGCAATCCAAAGAAAGGAAGAAACCCTCCAGTAACTAATCTATCTGGCGCAAAACGCAGCCCCACGGAAACTTCCATCTCGGAAAGGAAAATAAACCAAAAAGCAAACACCACCGCACCCCCCTTGGAAACCCCTATCTCTATCTGTTGCCTCAATATTAATGGCATAGCAAAAATTTCCAAGATTCCCTTTCTGAAAAGCTTCCTATCCCTCCGCAACCCAACCTCTGTCCTCTTATTGATACACACCTTGACACCAAAAAAGAAAATCACCACTACAAAGCGCATCGGTTGGGACATGGAATACCCCATCTCAGAATCTACCCAAACCAGAGGCATCTGCCTACTTTACAGGAAATCTGACAAAAATCGACACATTTCAACAACTGATACAGACAACACAAGAATTCTACAGAGTACATTCGACGTTCATGGAACCCCTTTGACAATCACACCGATATACTCACCAACCCTTATAAAGCAGAGGAAAATTTTCTGGAAGGATCCAGACAGCTTCTTACAGAACCATTCTACAAATTTCTTACTTGGTGATTTCAACACGACCTCGGATTAAATACACAGGAGCCCACGAGAAACATCCAAAGAATCTCATCTCCTTAACAACCTACTAAACACTCACGACCTGCTTGACAGTTTCAGAACAATACATCCCCTAACCTCCTTCTTTACCTTTTACTCTACCCCCCACAAGCCCTCTTCACGCATCGATTTCATCTGTACTAACTTCGAATTCTCTCACATAGTCAAAGAAGCAACACATGCTGCAGTCCCAGACACTCTGTCCGATCACATTGCAGCACCTCTACTACGAATCAATCTCCAATGTACCCACAAACCTGGCAAGGGTTTGTGGAAACTAAACACCTCTCTTCTATCCAGGCCTTGTGGAAAAACACTACTCACAAAGCTTCATCACACTATCTGGGCATCATGTAAACTCATCATAAAACAGGCCTTAAAAAAATACAGTGTGGAAGAACACAAACGCCGGACCAAAAAAGTAAAAGACCTAAATCAAAAAATGAATACCCTCCAACAAAAAAGATGTTTACACCCGCACGATCACAATGTTCAATCTGAACTCTACAAACTATAACAGTCTCTCAAAAGACGTATCATCAAAGAGACTAAACACAAACATACCATCGCTCAACTTAACCATGCGGACGTTCTTGAACATGCCTCAAAACTACTGTCAAGTCATATGAGGGCAAGGAAAAAAGGCGCCACAATCACGGCCCTACAAAAGCTAGATGGCAAAGTTACAACAGTACCCATTAAACTTGCAACCATCATTACCACCTTCTACCGCCAACTATTCAAATAATCTGTATCCACGTCCCCGCCACCAACTATGCCTCCCCTGAAACAAATCCCTCGTCAGTTCCTACAAACACTGCAAGCCCCGATAACCACAGCAGAAATACGCAAAAGCATCTCACAAATGGCTTCTAACAAAGCCCCGGGGCCCGATGGCATCCCTGCAGAATTATACAAGGAAGCACCAGAACTAATTGATCTTATTGAATCAAACCTCTTCAAAGCCTTTGAGGACTTTCTCAACGACCCGGAAAAAATTGTGGAATTTACGGAATCAGTCACCTGCCTTCTACTAAAAAAAGGCGACCCAAGAGATATCCGTAGTCACAGATATATTTCACTCCTCAACACATATTGCAAGATTCTAGCAAAGGTCCTAGCAAATAGACTTCATGACATCCTACCACACATCACCAGCCCAGAACAAACTGGTTTTGTTGCTGGCAGAAACATCAAGGACACACTTCCTTGTATCTTAGACATGCAACACTGGGGTTCTAATGCCAAGTCAAACCTTACCTTCCTCCCAGCAGATTTTGAAAGGGCATATGATACCCTCCTTTGCCCCCACCTGTATCGCACCATGCATCACATGGGCTTTCCTCCCATATACATCGAATGGATCCAAGCAACCTTGCACCACACAAGGACAAGCTTCCTACTTAATGGCAACCTAACTCCACAGATAACCACAGAAACAGGCGTAAGGCAAGGATGTCCTATAGCCCCCCTACTTTTCATTATCGCAATGGAGCTGCTGAATCAATACTATGCACACATGATTGAAAAAACCATTCCCAGCTCCACATACAGCCCTAGTTTTGGAGCTTACACATATGACACCACAATCATCGTAAAAGATCAACACAACCAAGGCCACGCAAATCCTAGAATTGAGCAAGGATCTGGCTGGCCTCAAATCAAACAAAGGTAAAACAATCCTCTTCCTGGCCGGCCCTCATGTCAACGTCCCCCGATCAGAACACTACCAAACATCCACAGAACCACAGCGGGTATTAGGTATCAACCTTGACCATGACAGCCAAAATACAACCATGTGGTCCAAAATCTCCAAAAAAATCAGAGAATCTGCTATATCGTGGCGCAACTTCCACTTCACACTGTCAACCCTTATCGTGATCATCAACAACTATCTCATCCCCAAATTCCCCTACCACTCCGACCTCTACCCACCTTCGGTGGATACTTTGAGACAAATCAAAACCACAATTCTCAACCTGCTTTCTGCATCAAAACAGGACGGTAAACTCCGTTTCATCAACAAAAACCTTGCCATTACTCATCCCAACAAAGGAGGTCTTGGAGTCCTCTGGCCTACGACTCTAGTCCAAGCTCAACAGGCACTCAGAGCCTATAGTTTCCTATCTGCCACACGAGAAGCCTGGAAAAACGTCGCATGTACTACCAACAGCTTTTTGAAAAAAAGACACTTCTTCCTCTCACACCCGGACATCCTGAAATTCAAAGGCCATCCAAACGCTAGATGGACAAATGTATTAACCCAATTCCTAGCCTCCAAACCAACAATTCTGCCGCCAACCATGCTAAGGCAGGAATTCCTCCACGAATATGTCGCCTTTAACCGTTTTATTCTGAAACCTAACGGCAAACATTTTGAACTGGACAAAAGGGAGAGTTTCTTACCTGAAAGGAAATACCACCTAAAGCACATCTTCCATCAACAACTATCACTTTTCCCGTCTGGAAAAACCCTACAAGAAAAAAATGGAATAGACAGGGTCAAATGTGCAGTGCCCAAGGAGTGGGCTGATGGAATTCTTCAGAAAAAAAGAGACATCTCCTCATCGCACGAATACTGGTGCATCACCTCGTACACAAACAAACCCCCTGCCTTCACATACAAGTTTACACCAACAAACGACAGGTATAATGCCTCCACGTACACTGTCAATCCTACTCTAGACATTGAAGCCACCGACCATCCCAACACTCCAATCCACGATCTGAGCATTTTGACACCGGTACATACCAGAGATGGCAGATTCCTGAGCCACTGTAATAACGTTTCAATCCCAGCATGGAGACTTGACTTACCTAAACGTCCAAAAATTATGGATATATACAACATCATCATTGAACAACGCATAAAACCGGTAACCTCTTGGAACAAACGGGCACAGGATGGCACTCCTAAACCAACAGACAAGGCCCTACAGGACATCCTTTCCTAAAAAATAATGCCAGTCAAACCCAAAGAAACTCTGCTTAAAATTCTCATCCGCGGCATCCAAGTACGCCATAGATTGTGTTTATTCCCTCATCCCTTCGAAAGCATCTGTGCACATTGTGGCCTTTGCAGTGAAGACATCTTACACGCTTTCGAACAATGTCCAAGGTTTCAACACGTTTTCACCAAGTAAAACAGAGCTTTCACATGAATTGTCAAACAAACACTACTATAGTCTTCCTCTTCCAACACCATCACCAAAACTTCAAATGGTGGCAACTCTTACAAGCAATAACCTTCCGTGAAAATTGGACTTACAGATGCCAAATCTCCATGAAAGAACGACTTCCTCTGCGCAATCCCACCACCTTTTTATGTCTCAATACTACCAGGGTTTTCATCGAGTACCTTAATGTAAATCTCATTATGTTTCACCAATCACCAAATTAAAATCTTGTCGCGACCATGGTACAACAACTCTCGACTCTCACACCTACCTGCAAAATAGACCAAAAACTATCCCCACCTCACCTCGTTCTACAATCATGCTTGAAGCAACTTTGGTGCAGCAATTCCAACACATCGGGGGGGCGAGTATATCAACGGATAGGTTAAAACCTGCCTTTGAACCCCCAGCTACAGGGTTACGACCCGTGGCAAAGATACTCTTAGGGGTGAGGGTTAGTGGGTGAGACTCCCACATTGTCCATGGAATTAGGGTTCCGTGGGTACCTAAACTGGTGCAACATGAGTTGCATAGGGCACAGTCCTTGACTGAAAGCTCTCGCCAGAGATGTACCTTTCATGGTCTTCAAGGGTGCAGCATAGGTTCCCTCACCACACACATACACACAAAAAAAGGGTGAGATCCGACACCAGAAATCGAGAGGATAGAGGTCGAGCGGGACCTCCTCTGAGCAAGAAAACGAGTTTAAGACTACAGGCTTAGGTGATTTTGTTTACTTCGGAAACAGGAAATTCATTATTTTCGAAACAAGTTTAGACTACATGCCATAAACTATTTTAGACAACGAAGTCATCATGCAGTAGGCTATGGGATAGGATACTTGGACATCCCCCCAAAAGATAAGAGTGTATGAAGTCAATGTACTGGAGAGTGTATTTGGGTGAGTTCGGTAAGGAAACTCTGGTGCATTCTTTGGACATGATAAGCACATGAATAGATTACTGCACAAGATCAATCACTGCTATGATACAAACCCCGCTACACTCCCTCGATGAATTTTCCGATGGGTGAAATAGCTCACATACCCATAAAACGCAAAGTGTGACTCTCATCCGCCCATCGTTCGGAAGAAAGGTAACGATCCGCCTGTGGTTCGGAAGAAAAGCAACCATCTGCCCACCTTGCGTTACAAAAGCAACCATCCGCCCAGCCTCCGCAACAAAATCAACCAGCCGCCCACCCCCTTTTTCATGCTAGATCACAGCATGTGTTTTGGACCTGACATGGAAAGAGGTGCAATGGGGCATTCGTCTGATACAGTGAATGACAAAAACCATGTCGTGGATCAATGCTACATGGTACGTGGCGGGAACATGACATTTTTTTTGCATTTCTGGGTTCCTCAGGTGTTTTTTGTGTAACGTTGGCATATTCATTGAATAATGTATGCCATTGTCACATGCGTTGTTTTCTGTGCAACATTGACATATGCGTTACTTTCTGTACGACGTTGTCATATGCGTTTTTTTTTTTTTTTTTTTTGCGACATTGGTATATCAGCTGTATAGTTCCGAAAACTGGGTGTATCGTGACCGAACCCTTTTCCGATTTGGGGGACAGGGGGTTGGGGGGTTGTGAAGGGATGTAACCGATGAAGTCAAGCAACGTGCAACTCGTGACTTTGAAGTGTCAAAGCCAGGTTCACCACCAATGAATTCCTGAAAGGGATGATGCATGATCTGGGTCAACGACGAGGGCGTTTTCTTTGAAAAATGTACATACACAACTGTTTTTTGAAGTACCTATTAGCTACACTTCCAGATCCACTCGTCCAAAACAATGTTCTCATTTTAAGGGATGGTGGTAGCTTGTGGAACAAGATATCTGGATCCTCCCTCCCAAAAAGGTGAGTGCATTAGAACAATGTACATGTGAGTGTAGTTGGGAGGGATTTGTAAGAATACACTGGTGTATTCTTCAAATGTTTTAGAAGAGAAAACACAGGTACTACAGTTCAGGTATTGCCACAATGCACTTCTTGTTAAAATGATCCAATACCCTGTATAGTTCTTAGGGGGAGGGGCGACAAGGGACACGGGACAAGGGGCAAGGGACTTCACACGTCGATTTAAGGTTGTAGGTACCATATTCCTTTTCTAATGGTAAGTGTTGTAGCGGGAAAGCAAAGCAGCTGTTATGGAAAACAAAACATATCCAAATCAAGTTTAAGAACACATGTACATCATTGTAACATCTCCATGCACATGATAAAGAACCTTGTTTAATGCAACGTATTCATCCTAATACCATACTAGCATCTAAAAGGTGCTTTAATTAATTTTCTGACCCTTTTTTGGATTTGTCCTAGTTTCACACTGGTTATTTTGTCCATGTCCGCAATTGAGTTTCTGGCCTATTCGGATGTTTTTTCCGTTAATTCCGTCGTGTGTGTTCGAATCCGAAGAAAATGCAAGACTCGGTCATGTACAAGATCCTCGCTTGGACGCAGCTACATGCGCACCGCTCGACGCACCGACAGACTTCAAAGTTCGAAGTTCAAACATTGACACATGCAAGATTGCGCATGGGTGGGGTCGAGCCCAGACCTAGACGACTTTTTTTGTCCTCGTATGTAATGCAACCCTGGTGTTTTGTCTTTGTGTGAAATGCACCAACCCCCACAAGCCTTTATCTTCATACTTCTATCATTTTGGCTCAACCTTTTAGATACTAGTACGGTACTTAATTCTCTCGTTGTATGAAAACACACGTTCAATCTTGGACACAATAATCCAAAGTATGAAAAACAACGTTATCGAAAGCTTCCTATGACTATACATGTCGTGCATAGATTTCTCAATGTTCAGAATTTGCATGGTATACAATATCTCCTCGAAAAACAAATGGAAACAAGGAATACCTGCACCATGATTGAGCAAACAAGGTTGTATGAAATTATGACAGGAGAATTCCAAAGTGTAGAATGTATCGTGCATGGATCCCTGACTTGTGGGTGAATTTTACGTTGCTTGCAATGAAGCATGTGACCTTTCTTGTACCATGGCCTTGAGTATGAAGTGACCGCCATGCTTGACGAACCATGTAACGTAATCTTTTTTCTGTAATGAAAGTGGGGTTTCACCAAATGTCATGAGGTTGGTAGTGGCGTGAATCCAGACATCCCACATTGGCGTGAAGGGGATTTTGGGAACAGAAAAATGATGAAGGCACAAAGGAGGGTGTCTCTCATCTAGAACAACAATACAAGTTACATGCATCAATGGTGCTTCATTTCAAATGGTTTCCTAGATCAGTTTTGGGCAAGCCGATCAGTTGCTTCACCTCCACAACTGTAGCAACATCTAGAAAATCCTTCAAAACACCCCACAGTTCCCTCTGTTACGAGTTAAAACTAAAAAACATGGGTCAATGTTAACACGTCTCGCATGTAGAAAATGATTGAAAATAGCTCATAGTGTCGTCTCGCCAAATATGCTTGGCAAGGGCTCAAGTGTGAAGTGTGGCTCTTGGTTGATACATGGTTGTGGTTGCTCTCACATTACCCCATAGCAACTTCAAGCCACGTTTCATATTCCCTTTCTTCTAAACATAGCATGTTCGATGATGTGGTTGGGTATCTTCTATCACATTGAATCCCATGGTTTCTTGCTTTGGTGTGACAAAAGACTATGAGCATTGTTATCGAGTCCCATTCCACAATGAAGGATTCAACTATGGGACATCATCAAAGAGTTTCTACGAAATTGCTACAGCCTTAAAGGTGTACCAACTTGTAGCAGGATTGCTTGATTGTGCAATTTCCGGATGAAAAGAGTATAGTCGAACCGCCAATGAATCATGTCAGTTGTCTTAATGTGAAATGACATCATGAAACTGAGCCATGTCATCACTCACACGGGTACTCAATGGACTCGGACACCAAGGCATCTCATCAAGTAAAAACAGAAACTAATCGTGCTGTACAAAAGATGACTGAGCAGCTTTATGAACTCCACCTAACTGAGGTTTTTCACTGTGAGCTGACTTCGTTGGATGTGAAAGCTCCATGTGTGGGATCGGTGTCACACTAACCCATAGCAGCTGCAAGCCGTGTTGCACGTTTCCTCCCTTTAGAATGGTGATTCAGAGGTTTTTGTTAGGCATTTGTGGTCATATCGGAGCCCATAACAAGTCGACTGGATAGGATGGCACTAACAGCAGATTTTAAACTTTCTCCGATACAAAAGTGTTTGTGTTGAACAATGTTATTGAGTCCCATGACGAGCGCACAACTGTGGGGCGCTGGTGAAAACTTTGTAGAAAGTTGCTACAACTCCAAAGGTGTAGTTGTGTAATTTTTGGACAAAAAGCTGTCAGACGAACCGCCTCAGAGTATTTTTGCATGTCTGTATGTGGAGTTTGACATCATCTAATCAAGCCACGCCATTGAAAGTATGATGTCAATCCAGTTTCAGGTGTACAAACAAAGTTCAGAACATGCATGCTACTTGCGTGCGGAGGGTGTCACATTGCTGTAGAATGAACTTGGATGCAGCAAAGTGTGCGCAATTGAGTTAATCGATCATGCTCAAAGCACATCGCAACTTCCCATAGTGAGTGAAATAAATCACACAAGCTCGTTCGGTGTGATACTGATCTCAATAGACCCGAGGCAAAGGGAGCATGGGAGAACCAGCCTAAAGGATACAAATCCCGCGTGAGAGTGGCCACCCTACCCAACGAAGGATTTTCTCTCTCTGATGGTCTAGGGGTAGTTTTGATGTCATCACATGGGCCTCGTGACTCGACTTTCTGGCCACAAAAACTAGGCTGCACCATTAACCAAGAACGCTTGTGTGGTTGGCGGCGCTTGCGGTCATTTCTCATCATGAGAGCCGATCTGTTCACTCTTCATGATTTTTTTTCTCCTCGATCGGCTGTCTAACAATCCATTTCATTTCACACACTTGTTATGAAATCCTAGTTTGGTCATCAGGCACAAATTGATGACGTGGCCACAAGCAAAGCCCACAAGCAACTTTGCTCATAACCATCTTTTGCATGGTTGTCTGGCCAACAAAATGCCCATTGTTGATGGGCATTTTGTTGGCCAGACAAAATGTGGGGTTCTGAAATCCACTATATATTCATTGGTTATGCTGACAACTGCGCGAATGGTGTTCCAAGCGGCCACGCTAGTGGCCATCTACATCATGTACCGGCCGTCTTTTCCTTGGAGGAGCTCGTCATGGCGGATTCGATGTCCCTTCTAGTTCATCAAGACTTTATGCTTAACCAAAGACAAGACTCAGGGAATGGACTAAATTCTTGAACTAAATGAACTAAATGCCAGAAGCCCCCAGACTAGGAATAAGTAGTTGCACAAGGTGCAGCAAAGCTCATCGATCCATTGTTGTGCACGGAAGTCGCTGTCATGCATTGGACATGTTTGGTCATCGCACGTGACATCGGACCAGACAGGTTCAATCCCTCACAGTGTAATTTCTTTTGACTATTTAGTTACAATTTTGAAAAAAATCTTTGGAAATTAGTTAAAAGCTAGCAAAGGAGCACAAAAAAATGACATAACCATTAGTCTGACTATAGAGTCCTTTTTTTCGCGCACACGGCTGACTAGTTCGTTGAGCGCACAATTGGATAGTTCAAACTTATGACTAGGCCATGGCTGGTGACATTGCAAGTTTTCAAGTGGGGGACTTGGCCCATGTCCTCTCATCAGCAGACAAAACGTTTCCTAAAGTGAGCTTAGATAACGGAACGTTTAGCCCGGATGTTTCCACAGCCATCACCAAATGCGGGGGAGTGACCATGTATCCACAGGATTCTTGATAACTATTGCCATATACACCTTTCACACATCAACCACACAATATGTACATTTGGACTCTTTTTTCTCATTAATGCTATGTCCAACAAGCATGCAAAATTACGCTATATCCAAATGAACACACTATGTCAACACCTCATGTCGTCCAGCAACAGCATGCTGACGTCGTGACACATGAAAGAAAAATCACAAATCCCTCTACAGAGGGGTTTATGACTTTTGTCGCAAAGGTTTGCAAGGATTTTGAGTGGGGGGTTCAAAACACCTCATGCCTTGAAAGGGCACTTGCGGGGTCCCATTACAGTGGGGCCCAGAAGGAGCCCAAGCAAAAATCAAACCATAAAGGGAAAAAGTCATATACACCCAGTTTTCATAACTATGTAGCTCATATGAGAACGTCACGCACAATGTTACGGAGGTGTCAATGAAGTATGAAAAATAACGCACAACTTAACACACAAGGAGAAAACAACAAGCCCCCCACACAATAAAACATGTTTCCCATCCAGGAATAAACTGAAATAAAAAGCTCCTTAGCCCAAGCACTATTTGGTGACAGTTAAATAGTGATGAGGCGGGACCCACATGCCAAAGCTCCGGTACATCGGCAAACCACTGATACAGGTTCGGAAGCCGTACCTTGTCGGGAATTTCCCTGCACAAACAAGGGTGTATCAGGCCAGGGTTTGAAGCCAAAGAATGCAAGTTTTCGTTCATTTTCTATCAGTGTTTGTTGAGCGTCGGCATGATGGGCAAGTGTCATCAGATATCTTTCTAGTGAATGGGTGAACCGTGTTCTTGACAAGAGCGTATGTGAACCGCCAACTCGCTGGCATGTTGGCAGACTTGATGTGACGTCAACGAATGGGTGCAAAGGCCCGATTCAAGAACGAACCGACCCCAGAAGATCAGTTCAAAAGCATATCGCAGTGGATTCTCAAGTTCTCTTTCAATGGTCACAATTCACTCCCGGGTCATGTTTTCCCCACACCATATGTCCGTGAAGGGTTTTCCTTTGCCGCTATTGGGAAATGGGCAGGTGCTGTGGATGATTCCATCACAATGGACCTAAACTATGTGTGGGTGGAGTGGGGACACATGAAGCGCATGTGGGACTAGAAGGTATTGGGCCCATGTCCTCCCAACCCATACAACACCATGTCCTCCCCACAACCAGAGCGGTGTATGGGACAACCTCTGAGCAACGGTGGATCCGAAGAAGACATGTTTGTGCGTTCAAACATTGACATCAAAGGAGAAGAGGAAAACAAGATAGTGAGCCCTTCTGCACTGTTGGTAGTACAACGGTTGAGCATTCAAACTAGCGGAATAGGTTGCCTAATACGTCGTGTTCGTACGACGATCAGGAATGCAAATCATGGAAAGCATTTTTGCAAGATTGTGAGACCAGCCAATGTACACGCAAAATAGGGATGCCATAATGGTAAAATCTCATCATTTCTCTTCTTTCGAGACACATGTCACAGGATATCGGTTCATGAGCTATACGGTTTACAACCTACCACACCACAGTGGGTCCGGATGGACCCATGGCTGCCAATGAGGAGGGCACCATATCGGAAGGCAATGAGGCGGTTTCACAGCCATGAGCCAGAGTCCTTGAGTGGATGCACGGGGAGTCATCATCCCTCCACGTCCCCAACTGGACCAATTTGATGCATGGTTTGCATGGAACAACATCAAGAGCATGTGGGATTCCAAGAACTCCAGTGAGGGGACCACCTGCCAGTGACCCATTTGACATGTGCCACATCATCGGTGTGAAGCTACCCCATTGTTGTCCCATATGGCGCCCCCCTCAATGGCAGCCTTGGGTCCATCCGGATCCTTTCTGGTGTGATAGACTCAGAACCTTTGTGGCTAGTGAAGGATAGGATATGTTACATTGAATGGAATGCCATTTTACATCTGAAGTACCCGGTACACGTTGATAGCATTGTCCAAATTGAAGACTGCTATGCCAGATGTCTCTTACTTTTCCCAGAATTCCTATATAATTAACGTACCAATAATGAATGGGTAGAGCAACGAAGAACATGACAAGCATGTGGGACTCCAACAAGAACACTTGTTGCTGGTGATCCATTCCACATGTGCCACAAAATGTGTGTGAAGCTATCTCATTGTCGTCCCATGTGGTGCCCCCCTCATTGGTAGCCTTCGGTCCATCCGGATCCTTTCTGGTGTGCGAGACTTTGGACCTTTGTGTCTAGTGAACAATAGGGTATATTAAATTGAATGGACTGCCGTCTTACATCTCAAGTACCCGATGTTTGTTGATTATAGTGTCCAAATTTCATATTCTCATGCCAGATGTATGTTTTTTTTTTCAACAATCCTATGTAATCCAAATGCCAGGAATGAATTGGTGTCATAAAAAATGAAGAACGCGATGAGCATATGGGACTCCAACAACTTAAGACCACCTCCGCGTGACCCATTCAACATGTGCCACATCATGGGTGTGAATTTGCCTCACTGAGAGGACAGGCTATGAAACATTTAAGTGAAATACATTTTATATCTTTGCACAAATACAGTAGTGCCCGTCGTTTTGCTCAATAGATCCGCGGTGTCCATAGTAAAAAATGAACTGACGGCGGTGTCCATAACTGAAACCGATATGTCAACGGTGTCCATAGTCGGAAACAAGATGACGGCGGTGCCCACACTTTAAAAAATGTGTGAGCAAAGAATGAATAACATGAAAACTAGTATCCCCTATTCACTTAAAGCATTCAGTCGTAAATAAAATGCATGTCCAAAGCAAACGGCGGATGTTGATAGGTTGTCATGAAAGCCTGTCGATGCTTTCGTTGTTTATTGTTCCACGGCGTGGAGTTGGTTCAAGCTGGAGCCATGCATGTAAACCGATTTTGTCGCGCTATAGGTGGCAATTGCGCATTGCACGGAAGAGGACAGTGCTATCGCCAATGAATGGTCACCGAATGGACGTGACCAGCGCCAATGAGATAGTATCCGCGATGGAATTTTCCGACGTCGTGCGCACCGTCAATGGACGTCTGTGGCTTGTGCCAATGTCCCCTCAGGGTCACACAAACAGGTTCAACTCCTGAACCTCTTCTTTGTATTGGTTTGCACCATGAACAGGTATTATCGTGTGTTCTTAAGGTGCTTCCCCGTCAGTAAACTGTACTAAGTTTACACACATAGCCAAACTTTCACACGTTGGATCGACATGGACAACGACGTCCGTCCAAATGGGCCACCACATCATGGGTGGGGTACTCATGTAGGGGATCTTGTGGTGGCTCATAGGGCATGGATCGCACTGAAGGAGGAGTGGGAGCAGTATGTAGCACATAACGTACCGTTAAGCCATGAAGTACCATCATGGGCCTTACCTCTTGTGACTCCGGAACACATGGCATGGAACTTGGGAGTGCCCATGCCGAATAGTAGGCCACCCAACTGTCCCGAGCCGTGGGAGCCGTGGACATGGACTGAGCCACTGAGTCCATAGTGGCTACATCGCATGCTACCGTTATCTGTTTGTAGGCATAACTATCATGTTTTCAAAGCCTTAAGGGTACAGAGTGTACATTGTATAGGGCATCAGTAAGGGCATTCTAAATGTAATTTGCAGACAGTTATGGGCAAAGTTGTTTTAATCTCTATAGGTTCTCCCCTGTAGTTTCAAAGCAAGGGATTTTCAAGGCCTTAAGCCATATCCATAGTATTCTACATTTACTCTGCAGAAGATTAAGGCATTTTCAAAGCCTTAAGCGGTGGCCATAGTCGAAAACAAACTGACGGCAGTGTCCATAGTCGTAACCGATATGTCAAAGGTGTCCATAGTCGGAAACAAAATAAGAGTGGTTCCCAGAGTCAAAAACAAAATGACAATTGTTCCCTCAGTTGGTATCTGTCATGGACACGCTTGACATATATTTCATGTTTTAACACATTTGAGATGGATTTTAACAACGGTGTTCAGACGACTTGCGAGTGCATTGTAGACCGACGTACACGTAATATGGAATGAAATTCATGTGGTTTGATATGGTTCCTACGCCTTCTTTAGCGGGGTATGGTATATGATATTGCAAGGAATTGGCTAGAAGCTACACGGTACATACCATGTGGCTGATTGCGTCATAAAACTGATTTAATCGTAGGATCCTCAAAGTTTACTGGACCGCAAATTAGTTTGCCAGGAACGAGTCCCTTTCTTTACGCAGATTACTATTTGATCTTGACAGCATGTCTTGTTGCTAGTTCCGTCGGTTCCTCAAGTCACAATGTAACTCCCATCATGCAGGGTTACCATGTGCATCCCTAGGCTGCTATTGTACATAAGGTTGAAAGATGTTTTTCCGTAGTGAGGCTTGCGCGTTGTTGGGGGTTCTAGCATTGCTCGCAATTGTGGTGCTGCTTGTCATCGATGATGTCACAAGCCCTCATGAGGGTCTCCCTGAACGCGCGTGGGAGATGAATAGGGGTATCCAAGTTATGTAACACCATGTTTTCCACACGAGATGCCCATGTTCTCTCCTGATGGGTGAGAAAACGCACCAGACAGGTGGTGGGGCTGTCACATCCTCCTGGTTTCCATCCGGCGATAGCGACAATGATGTGATCGACGAGCATTCTCCTCCGTGCCAGTCTCCTCCTCACAAGGATGCACCATGCACAGTAGTCGACGATGCTACACGATGTGAAGCTGTGGCTCCCTTGAGGATGTTGCATGTAGGCGGTCAAGTCCAGTTGACCAAGAGCCTGCCCTTCAGGTCCAATGATGAGGCCAGAGTAGCCAACGCCAAGGCAAAGGCTGTCTCCCCCAATACCGCCAAGCCGCCCCGACATGCTGCAGCCCCAAAGAAGATGAAGGTTACAGTTGATTTCCTCGGTGGCTCATCCTTTGAGACCATGGTCGCATGCAAAGCTGCTGTAGAAGAGTATGTAGCTGAGAACTGCATGTCCCTCACGTGGCTGAAGAGCGACCCCAACCGCTTTGTGGTGTGCTATAAGCAGTTCGTCGCATACAAATGCCCATGGATTTTGCGTGCAGCCTAGAGCATGCGGTTTGGTTCATTCAACATCACCTCCTTCACGGACCGGCACTTGTGTGACCTCGGAGTCAACTGGAGAAACCTTGTGCGCCCGACACGGTTGGGTGGCATGGAAAATCCAAAGAACCCTAAAAAAGGACTCGTTAGCAACACCAAGGGCATTGCAAGCAGTCATCACGAATGTTAGCAATACAAAAGTCTTGTACATCACCCTGTACCATGAGAAAAACGCTTGTCTGGAGAACATGTACGACAAGAAGAAGGAAACTTGGAGCATGTTGCTTGGATACGTGGTAGAGGTGTTTTTTTCCCTCATGCTTCTCATGGTTTTCTGCTGCGTCAAACTCCTATTTCTGGTTGCATACTAAGGTTTCCAAACATGGTCTTTCCTGCAGATCTTGAAGGTGGACCCGCTGGCCATTGCGAAGGCTGAGAAGGACCGGGAAACTTGCACTTTTGATCGGGTGTTCGTCGTACCGGGAGCATGCCGTAAAGGTTTTGAGTACCCTCGGCGAGTGCTTGTAATGGATGGGACCCACCAAAAAATGGGCACAAGCAGGTTCTTTTGATAATGCAGTTCTTTGATGCGATCAACAATGCCATGCTCGCGGCATACGCTTTGGTGTCAGAAGAGGACGAGCGTAAGGAGACGTGGTTCTGCAAGCTTGTTGCACCAACATACCCAACCGTGGCACAGGTTGGAATGACCGTCATCTTAGACCATGAAAAGGGGTTGGCAAACGCAATGGAGGCCAAACTACCCAATGCAAAGCACACCTACTACACCTTGCACCTCGTGCGGAATGTGCATTTCCAGTGCCAGGGAAAGTTGGGCACTCTCTTCTAGAACCTGGCCCACGTGACACCGCACAAGGATTTGGATTCCTGCCTAGCCGAGATGCGCCAGTCGTCTGCAAGGGCTGTGGATGACTTGCTTGTTGGTAATGGGGAGCCAGGCATCCCCAAGGAACGATGGAGCAGGCTTCACTGCTCGGTTCCTTGTGGTGGACACACCACCAGCAACGCCAATGAGTCCCTCAACGGTAAGCTCGTGGGAGCTCTAGAACGTGTACCCCTACTTTTGTTTTGTGAACCTCCACGTGTCCGTGCAGAGACCCTGGCACATCCGTTGCAAGATGGCACATGACGCCAAGGACAGTGTCGTGCCGGCACTATACCTGAAGGCAAGGAACAACTGTGACTACAGCCAAGAGTACAGCTTGGACGTTGATGGGGACGACGTGGGCGTGTGGACAAGCGGTGCATTATTGCGCACAAATGACTCTCTATGCAACTTCAACATCACCACCAAAGACTGCTCGTGCGGAAGGTGGCGTGAGTATGGGGTGCCATGCCTGCATGCATATAGTCTCTTCCTAGAGAATGCCCTCAATCCTGTGGCGTATGTGGACTTTGGCTACCTAAACCTCAGCTACAAACGCACGTACAATGCCCCTTCCCTCCTGTCCAAGACGAGGCTTGTGAAGCTGGCTGAACCAAAGTACCTACAGCCTGGCCCATGTCGCAAGTACGGGCGTCCTGACACAGTGAGATTGGACAGGTACGTAAAGGTGAAGAATCGACGGATATGTGCCCGCTGTGGAAAGAAAAGCCATGTGTAGTGTGCATGTCCTAACATGGAGGCCCCAACTCCATAGCAGATGGCAGCCGCATGCGTCACACAGCTAAAGGCAGAGCGTCACATGAGGGTATCTTGCAGGTCAAACAAGGACGCCATGGGGTACTCCAGGGATGAGGCGGAGTGGGGGGGGAGAGAGGAGGAGGAGGGGGGGGGGG
>SZWC01013689.1:3228-13883 GCA_023375785.1 Penium margaritaceum | reverse complement strand
GGGGGGGGGGGTGGTTGCAAGATGCGGCGCACGTGTGATAGAAGAAAGGGAACCTACCGTGCCCCACTACCGCGGGGCCCGGCAGATGCCCAAGAAGGTAAAAAAACAAAACCTAAACCCCCTAGTTTAATTAAGGGTGTTTGGTTTTTATTGGGGAGGGTTTGCGATGTACGGCACACGTGTGATAGAAGAAAGGGAATCTGCCGGGCCCCGCTACCGCAGGGCATGGCAAATGCCCGGACAAGCAAAAAAACAAAACCCAAACCTCTAGAACCTTTGCGAGGCCTGCCTCCCTATCTAACACAGTTGCTGCACATATGGTGTACGCTGTTGGGTGAGCACAAATGTAGGCAGAATCAAGTCCACGATTCCTCATTTTCACTCGGCACCAAGGCCCGGGCCATTGGACACAATTGGCCATTGGTCCAGGCTCATGTTCATTCACGTCAACGAGTTTTGCAATCAACATAGCTTTCTAATGCCCATTCTTCATGAATGTTCCATCCATGGTCATGATCTGGTGCGAGTTCTCCCATCTGGGACGTATCACTCCCGGAGCCACAATAACCTACTTGAACTTATTGTTGTTGTCTATCATCACTACTCCACGAGTTGTTGGGTCCACACGTTCGAGCTGCAAATAAGTGAAGCACATGACTGACATATGTAAGCTTAAACGCAACGTAATGAGACTGCAACAATCTTAGATGCTCATGGGGTCTTCACCTCTTCACAAGGCCACGGGAGGTATTGATGGGATTTTGCCTTGGCGCCCATCAATTGTGCCTATGCCATAGACCAGGCATAACACAGCATGGAGCTGGCCAATTATACCCCCGCCGCCTGCTTGATGATGGCTCGTAGCACGGCAGGGGGAGTTGTGGGATCCGGGGCCATCTCAGTTGAAATCTTCAATACAATCAATCTTCTGGTCCGATTGGAACTTTCTCGCCCAATTGTCGGCATGCAACAGTGGCCTTTAGCAACGCGGGAGAGTTTGATAGCCCCCAGCTTGGAACTAACAAGTGCCTGAATGTTCCACAAACAACCCCTCGTCGGTGCCTCCACACAGCAAACATTGATGCATCCTGGCTTGCCGTGGACCCACAACAACCCAAAACGATGCGCAACTAGGTAGTCCTCAATCGTCGCTCTGTAGGCAGCCATATTGTAATATTCTGACACTCCACAAGCTCGTCACCTTTGGTCTTCCTCTTCTTTGTTGTGCCATTGGGGGGCTTGTTGGACGTACCTACAATATTTGGATGCAGGGAGACTAGATAGTGTGACGAACAAATTGACTTATGGGAGCGAGCATGTACTATTCGACAAGAAAGAAAGGCCAACCACGACAGACCCAAATTTCCAAAGGAAAGATCAAGAACCAACACGGTGCCTGCCCTAGTATGACTGTGCATAAGACGTGGCCTAGGTTTTATTTGGGGAGCAAGGCTCCATCAGAAAAAACCGTAGATTGTCCGCCACGTCTTCATCCTACCACCTTTCCCATTCGTCATAGTCTCGATCCCAATAAAGCCAGAAGAAGAGTTCTTCTTCGGCACCTCAGTCGAAGTTGACAATGTGGGTTACTGGAGGAGGGGGTTGGATAGGAGCTAGCACTGCAAGAACACCATGGACAGGGCCTTGAGGGACATCTGGATGTGGTGGTGGTGCCGTGCCCCATGTGTGCATTTTCATTGAACAGCGGGGTTGGGTGGTGATGGCCCCGCTTACCGATGCTACGTTGATGGACGCGAAGCCATGGACCGGGCTACCCATCTGGTTGCGGTGAGTGAATTCAGTTGCCCGACCGTGGGTACAGGCATGACTGGTGTTGCAAGGCCCACTATGGCGCGAAGAGGGGGGGGGTGTTGTGTGCGGAGATGCGACTGGTGCAGTGTGCGATGCAGCGGGTGGTGGAGCTGGAGGTGCAGGTGGCGGTGCAGTGTGTGGTGCAACAGAGGGTGTAGTGGGTGGTGTAGCGTGTGGTCTAGCAAGTGGTACAAGCGACGGTCTAGGAGATGGAGCAATGGGTGGTGCAACGTGTGGCACCACGAGCTTCAAAGTTGGTTGCCACCTAGTAGTCGTGGATGTCGATGGGCGACCAAGGTTGCGCCGCCTTGGGTCGGAAGGTGCGGATACCGAGGTCAAGCCAGTGGCCGGCATGGCCAAATTGTGCACACGTGGCATGCAAAAGTGACCCACCACAAGCAAGGCATCCTGTCCGTCGGAGATTGCCTCCCGTTGTATACAAAGTACTGGGCGAGGTGAGAGCACATCAGTTCTTGGATGCAGTGCCTCGGCACAGGAGACGGGTGGTCAACTGGGCGGCCTAGTGGACTCACTACGCACCGGTTGGGTGGAGGTACAGGCCTCTGGGCACTGGCCTGGGTTTAGTGTGCCATACCGTCAACAATGGATATCTAGGCATTTTTGTACTGCAATGTATGTCTCTCTTACCCTGTGCACCGAATCACCTTCATTACGAGAGACAAGGCGATGTTGACACTCCACCACAGACACACGTTGTCCTGTATCGACGTAGGTGTGCACATCAAAATCCAAAATTGATTGAACATTGAAAGGGGGGGCATGCAAGTCTCCCTACCCAAAGTCCACGATCTCTTGTCAACACCAGAGACCATGCATCAAAGTTGAGGCAACTACATGTCATTTCCATGACGACTCTTTGTTTCGGCCAAGCATGTCATGGACCCATACATTATGCATGGAAGAGGTTTTGCAGCCAATCCCCTTTCTCATCGCATGTGCAAGGTGGCACGGACCGGTCTTCGACGCCACTCTTTTTGCACATGTAGGTTTGGCAAACAATGTGGAGTTTACGCATGTAGGCCGATTTTCTTTAGTCTTGTGGTACACACGGGTGTAAAGAACGTCAGCATGGTACAACACAAGCGTCAGAAAAGAGACCTAAACAACATGATTTTGAAAGAAGGTTATGAAACCCATCCTTTGGGGGTCGTGTAGACCGTTGAACTAACTCTTCCGTGTGAAAAGGTCTTTTCACGAGAATTCGCGTTTGTATACGTACAGAGCATTGTTGTACTAACTCAAGAAACCAAACGCAAAATGCGTGTTCAATTGAAATAAGTTAACGACATGCCCACGATGCAACACATACAATGCAAGTATCGGTAGTGTTGACAAGTGAAAGTAGCAAGGGAGGATGGTTGCTTTCCTTGCAAACGACAGGTGGATGGTTGCCCTTATTCCAAACAATGAGAGGATTGTTGCTTTTCTACCAAAGGAGGACCATATGAGAGTCACACTTTGAATTTTATGGGTACGCGAGCTCTTTCGTCCAGCTCTAAATCCCGAGTGTAGTTAAATGTAAGGTTTGAAAGCGGCTTGCATGGATACAAGTTGGTTTTCTTCTCCATTTTTTTAGGAAAAGGCACTTTTGCTCAATTGATATCGAGCCATTAGCCTTTGAGCAAAAGTACTCATGTGCCCACCATTTGGCCACATGAAGTAGCGCTGCCCGTGTTCGAAAACGACATGAAAGCAGTGCCCATGTTTTTGAATATGCGAGCAAAAACAGAATTCGACTTTGCTCACGAGGTTGGACGTCGCTCACTTTGAGAGCAAAATCAGCGACTTCTGACACCGGCTTCACCTATGTCAGAAGTCACCATGTCGCGAGTTTTGGAGTTCGCAAGTGTGAAATCCAGAATTTGCACGTTCGCAGGGGTGAATTCACAAAACATGAGCAAACCCCCCTTGTTGAACTAGGGGGTTTAGGTTATAGTTTTCTACTTGCCTGGGCACCCGCCAGGCCCTACAGTAGCGGCCTCCGGCATATTCCCGTTCTTCCATCAAAACGTACGCCGCATCTCGCACCCCGCCCCCTCCAATATCGAACAAATCCCCTCGTTACAGTGGGGAGTTTGGGTTTCATTTTCTTACTTACCCGGGCATCTGCCGGGCCCCGCTACCGTAGGGCTCGGCATATTCCCTTTCCTCTATCGCATGTGCACCACACCTCGCAAACCTCCCCCCATATGTTTTGACAAACTCCCTAGTTACATCGGGGGGGTTGGGTTTTACTCTTGGGTTTGGTCACCATATACCCGAATAGTAGAAACATGAAACTGATTCACCCATCGTCGAGCGAGAAATAACCTAACAACCCATTGACCGCCGCTACCGCCACGCAAGTAACAAAGAAAACAGACAAAAATGCATGGCGAGACCACATGCCATGCGCTAACGACGCATGGTATGCGGCACCCTCCGCTAGTATCACAAACCCTTTTGTTGAAGGGTTTCTGATACTAACGGGGGGAGGTTTGTTTGGAGTTTGAGGGGAGTTTGAGAATCCCCATGCATTGAATGGGGATTTCATTTCTGCGCGGGCTCCTGCTGGGCCCCACTACCACGCGACCCAACAGGAGCCCGCGCAAATAAAAAACCCTAAATCCTCAAATGCAATTCGGGGTATGGTTTGAATGCGGTTTGCACGTTGAAATGATAGGTTTTCGTTTACAAAAACATTATCCAAAACAAAAGAAGGGTGTTTTCGCTCGATCGCGAGGGAACGATGAACACTTTTTTTTTTGTCACGCAAACCCCCCAGTTCGATTGAGGGTTTTGTATGTTTGGGGCGGGCTCCGTCCGCACCAAACACGAAACCCTACATCAAACTGGGGGGTTTGTGTGACAAAAAAAAAAAACANTGCACGTTGAAATGATAGGTTTTCGTTTACAAAAACATTATCCAAAACAAAAGAAGGGTGTTTTCGCTCGATCGCGAGGGAACGATGAACACTTTTTTTTTTGTCACGCAAACCCCCCAGTTCGATTGAGGGTTTTGTATGTTTGGGGCGGGCTCCGTCCGCACCAAACACGAAACCCTACATCAAACTGGGGGGTTTGTGTGACAAAAAAAAAAAACAGAGTTCGAGGGGAGTTCGAGACTCCCCATGCGTTCAATGTGGGTTTTGTTTCTGCGCGGGATCCTGCTAGGCCCCGCTACCGCGAGGCCCAACAGGAGCCCGCACAAAAACAAAATCCAAAAACCTCAAATGTTATTCGGGGTATGATTTGAATTTAGTTTGTGTGTTAAAATGATAGGTTTGCATCTACAAAAAATTATCCAAAACGAAAGAAGGGCATTTTTGCTTGATCGCGAGGGAGCGATGGCCGCTTTGGTTTTTTTGTCATGCAAAGCCCCCACGCGGGCTCTGCCCGCGCCAAATATAAAACCCTTCATCAAACTACGGGGTTTGCGTGACAAAAAAAAAAACAAAGCGGTCATCGCTCCCTCCCGATTCTTGTGTGGGAGCGATGTCCGCATGCAAGATTTTTTCATGCTCGCCCGTTGACGCATGCCGCGAGCGAGCATGCTTTTCGGCTGGGCTTTTGAGTATCGTTTTTGCCGCTACCAAGCGGATCAGAGTCACACTTTGCGTTTTACGGATATCTCAGCTATTTTGCCCTTTACTCTCTTACTTGCCCTGGCATCTGCCGGGCATCACGCTAGCGCGGCTGGGTAGATTCCCTTTCCTCCATCAGAGCGTGCTCCACATCTCGCAAAAACCCTCAAAGCCTCGACGAACCACCTAGTTAAATTGGGGGGTTAAGCAGGGTCGTTGCGAGCATGTGAGGAGGTTTCGCCACGAAACCCCTCCTGTGAGCTTGCGATGACGGGCGAAGTTTGACTGCGCCCTCGAATTCCAAATCCTTGTTGCGGTTGTTAAATACATGAAATGTATGTCAGCCGTGCCTAAAATCGCTCGAAGAACGACAAACATGGGCATCGCTGTTATGTCATTTCTGACTATGGACAATACCGATTCACCGTGTAAAACGATTGGTACAAAACTACTCCGTGCTTAGCCTTTTAGTATTCTTATCTTTTAGACTCGCAAATCCATATTTGTGGATGTAGGGTTTACAAGTAAAAAACCCTTTATCCTTGAACAAGGGTTTGCAAGTTGGATTTTTTGGGAAAAGGCTAATTCCTAGATCACGATACTTGCATGGGCGGGGGTTACACATTACCCCCTTCACTTTGCTCGATCGATAAGGGGCCGTGTGTTGACATCTAGACAACCCCCAAGTTCAGTCCCTAGGTTGGTGGAAGCATCCCAGCTTATTTATGTTGTGATTTGGGGGGGCGGGTTCAACCCCTAGGTTTGTTTTGATGTCCATGTGACCCTCCCTTCCCCACTTGTTACGACCATGGGAACAAAAAAAACAAGGTCCCAATGTTGCACTAAGGTGCACAAGGGTTACGTAGGAACTTATGCAATTTTGGACCAAAGGGGAACACAAAAAACGTGTACATGAAGATAGAGGCAATGAAATCTTCATTTCAAAACACTAGGATTCAATTTCTAACTCTCAGTTCCACTCTTTTCGTTAGAAGTCTATTTACAAGTTTGCCTTTTCAAAGTACTTCCAAATATGATCTTCTTGAAAGGAGGTCTTGTGGAGTTGTTATGAATATGAAATCTTATCATTTTTCCACATGGAAAACTTTCGTGGACTACGTTTCACACGTTCATTGTATCCGTTCATCTGTTGATGTTTGTATACATTTAGATGCATCCATACATAACATTTTCAAAAGCAAAGATGTAAGGAAAGCATCAAATGTAATGATTTCCATGTAGTATTTCCATCATCTATATGTGATTCAACCATCACGTGCGAATGTTCGATCGTGACTTTGTCTATGACCACTAATTGTAACTTCAATATAGCAAATGCTTTTTGCTACATGATCATTGGTGTTGTTTAACTTTTTGTAAGATTTCCTCCTTCTTTCGGACATACATTCAATGTTTTGGACTTGGTAAGTTGTAGGCCGAAGCCGGGTTTGTAGCTTTAGCTTTCTTGGAGTGTCTACAAGTTGGTTATTTCCTTGTTCATCTCACGTCCGGAGAATGATGCGCTCGAATGATCTCTTCTCCTTAACTAGTGCGAGGGGTGACAAAATCAAACCTAGTACGTCTTAAAAGATTGACCATGTCGACTGTTCTTGTTTCATGTGTCATACGGAGACACAAAGTAGCAATCATAGATTACAGGCTGGCGGCCGTCCCAAAAACAAGTCTATCAACCGATAACAATAGAGCGGTGGTCCACACTTGCTGGTTTGCGGCATGACAAAGGAGGCGTACACGGCGAAGAGGGTCATGCGAGCTGATGTGGCATTGCGAGCCCTTTGCAAGCTCATCTGGCTTCCGCAAAACAATTTCAAATCATCGTGAATGTGCCGTGTTTGACAATTCCCGGACAGGTTTAGCACGGAGTCACGTCATTGAAAGAGACATTTGATGCCTCTTTTGCAGCATGTCGTCGTTGTTATAACTCGAGTTTCATGTGGATTAGCAACCTGCCATAGAATTCAGCGGCAAGTTGCTAGAAGAGCGATGAAAAGAACGTTCTATCAAAATGAGTGGGTGGATTGGCATCATCATGTCCATACACCTTTGGGGCAACATGCATAATTTTCAAATGAGGGAAGATTTGCACAAATGATGACTTGGACATGCGTAAATCGAGTTGATCGAATGAGATTTCGGAAATCACGGGTCATACATGCTGCCACAGACTGCTGATGAGCTCAAAGCATGGGGCTGCATTTCCCCGAAATGGGATCAGACCATATACGGTAGTGCGCAGGATAGTCTACGATAGGATCCCCGATAGGCTCATTTTTGCCAGATTTCCTATCGTGTTGCAAAGCGGGGAGTGTGGATCACCGCTTAGGTTACTACATAATAGTTTGATAAAATCTGGTGCGATGCACGATATCAAAATCGGGGGATAACGGAGGTACGAAGGGAAAAGGGAGAAATCGAACAACCAGGAAATCTAAGCTCGGTGCTGGTTAGATGTCCATCGAAGAACTAACGAACCCCCCCCCCCCCTAAATCAATACGCGATGTTCACACTTTATGACTNTCGTGTTGCAAAGCGGGGAGTGTGGATCACCGCTTAGGTTACTACATAATAGTTTGATAAAATCTGGTGCGATGCACGATATCAAAATCGGGGGATAACGGAGGTACGAAGGGAAAAGGGAGAAATCGAACAACCAGGAAATCTAAGCTCGGTGCTGGTTAGATGTCCATCGAAGAACTAACGAACCCCCCCCCCCCTAAATCAATACGCGATGTTCACACTTTATGACTCGGATTCTTTCCATGATGCAAAAATCACCTACATCATGCCCAAACCGTGTTTACGTTGTTTCTTGCCTGATGTACGGAAAAAAAACTTGCCGTGCAAAACACAGTTTCAACATCGTCCTCCACTGTTTCCCTCGATATCGTGACTGGAATGACCTCCAACGTGAGAGAGCTTGGAAAGATGGTGGGCATGGTCTCCGACGACCATTGATATTCTCTCCAACAAAAGTGATTTTTCCATTTTGAGAAACCTTTAAAACCCGCTTCCTCGTTGGCAGTGCGAACCCCTTTTAAAAGCTGGTACTTGCTTTTTGTGAGAACTTTGCATCTCGATTACTTATCTTACTGCGATACTAGATGGCACCTAGAAAGAGAGCGCAAGCACAGGGGGAATGTCTTGGTCTTCTTCTCCCAGGGCTCCCCACCCGACCAAGGGTGATGTCATCTGTGATAATCAATGCATTCTTGTATCGTTGTAGCCTCGTTGTATATCGCATTTCGCAATGCTAATGGTTGAGGTTAGGAGTCGTTGGAATGCATCGTCAATGACGTTTTCCAACGAAATCGAAAGTTCCCAACCACCTTCCTTCTTGCCATTCTTGAGATCCGTCATTGAATTATCAAAAGCATGAATATTTTGTCCCATTTTAAGAAAGCGCACTAGTTAGCTCGGTTGGAAGAGAAAAACAGACGTGGAACTCTGGAAACTGACGACAACGGCCTCCATGCTCTCAATCATCCAGTAATGTTGGGTAGGTGTGCGAACTTCGCTCTAGGGCGAGGCCGTCGATCGCGAACAGTGGATGGCGAGGGCGACCCAATCATCGCTAATGAACACCCAACAACCTCGGATTGATGGTTGGTCGATCGTTTGCGCTTGTTGGGCATTTGATGAGAGCTCTTTGGGCGTCTGAATGTTGCTGCATGTGGTAGGATGGAGATGAACATGCTACATCCAGTCCATAACAACATGGCAGCGACCAAGCTCCTGATCCGACGGTTGCGATATGGTGCTCAGCTGAGCATTAGTCGAGAAAGGCTCCTGCCATAGTGCACATGTGGCATGGCATTGGTAGCCCTACGATTGTTAGGAATTGCCAACTAGGAAGTATCTAAAGCTGACAAAATTTGAGCCGAAAAGAGTAAAATGAGTGAATACACGCGTGGATTTCGCCGACCGAATACGCGAACCCAACAATCCAGCCGCGGTCTAGCCAACGATGGATTGCAATGACTCCCAGCTTCACCCAGCCTTGCTGTCTACCGAAGAATCCCTACGTAACCCAAAAAGGACGTCCAGACAACCCCCAAGCCTAGTCGCGTTCGTCTTGTCATAGAATTGTTTCGTTCTCTTCTGAGAGCCGTTGTCAAGACCAACAGTGACTCGGGAAGAACAGGCTGCACGTCGTCTCACGTTGCCTTACATTCGATTGATTTTCGAAAAGGACAATTCCATACATCATTTATGACAAAAGACAGTTGGCTGCCTGCCAGTTGAAAGCGAGACCCAAAAGTGGACAAAACCGAACAAAACGCTCCCAGTCTCCGTTGTCGCTGTCAAGCTCGCGCATGGTGGTTTCCACGAGAAGTGGTGAGTGAAAACCAAGCAGGTTTGGCAGCGACGTTGTCGTTGTCCCTGTCAATGACGGTGAAAAAGTTTGTGGAATTTTGACGCATGTTCCTTCGATGCGATGGACCCGATTGTCGACTTTCCCTTTGACATCGCCTCGATATCTGTATTTGAATAGCAATTTAGGTTTTCAGACCACGGAGAAGCTTCTCGGTTTGCGGGAGCGGGCGTTGAGACGACTGCAACAAGTAATCCATTAGGATGCGTTCTGTTCTCCGCAGTGTGCTGTGTTTCGCTCAGACGCCAGCTGGCAACTTCGAGAATCATTTCTAATGGCCCCTATGTTTAACCCTTAAAGCCAGAAGTTGAAAGCCCGAAAAAACCGGAACCTTCTGGTAGTCCACTATTACGACCGAAGCGCAGGTTTTTTGACAGCGAGGGCAACAGCGCTCTCAGAAGAGAACGAAATAAAGATGTCATGATTTCTCATTGCCTTTACAGTTTCTTCAAAAGCTCGAGGAAAGATACTCTCGTTTTGCGAACCTTTCTCCTGCAGGCCTATCTGCCGCCTCTACTGAGGGCCCCTTTGGTTTCGGAAGCGGTCCTTATTTGCATTCCTATTCGGACTCGCTGTCAGAGTGAAGTGCCGCTCGGATTCCGACTTCGAACAAGTCGGATCCGAATTCGCCGTCCGTGGACAGCACCGACGGCTGCAATAACATTCTATCCGGACGTCCGATCTCCAACTGAGTCGTGAGTATATGTCGCGACGGTGGATCCGAGTCGACTTCTTCCGCGGCAAGTTGGTCCAATGCAAACGCAACCTGAGTTGCGTCGGTAGATAGTCGCTGGCGTTGTCTGGTACGCTCACACCCCCTCACTTCTTGAGTGCGCTGGGTCACTTTAAAAAAATAAAAAAAAAA